>OY997401.1:2023153-2284515 GCA_963921505.1 Phakellia ventilabrum | reverse complement strand
TTCACTGCACTAATGTCCCTTGACGACGAGTCATTTGCACTGTGTTGCCAAGACTCCTCTCTCGAGTTAGCGTGCTATGGATCGTTTGTTGCTTATGAGGCAAGCAGCAACTCAAGCTCAACTTTATCTGATAATAGCAATAAGCAACAGCAACAAGTGTACTCTTAGTAGAGTGTGTACATTCCACAGTGTATGCATCACACGCCTGTATGGCTACTAGTATGGCTACTACATACAGGCTACTAGTGGCTACTACGTACATATTGCTACTTATTCTCTACAATATGATTGGAATACATCCTGCCTACGTTTGTTATTATATTGTGACAAAGACAATGCAGTTGGATTTTTCAATTTACGAACAATGGAGACTCCAGAACAGTCTAAGGGCATAAAGTTAGCATTTGGCATTGTCACTAGCATTGTTACTAATTACTGCTGTCTGCCTTATGTGTGTTGTAACTCATGGTTCATAGTCTGCCACTATTGTTGACATTTCTGATATAAAAGCTGGCCTGTAATTTTGTGCAAAGGAAGGGAAATAATTATAATGCCCAAAACGACTATTCTCCATTGCCGTTCGTCCAAGTTTGCCGCACACAGTAGCGCAAATCCCGTTACAATATTTTG
Organism: Phakellia ventilabrum; assembly: GCA_963921505.1. Lineage (NCBI taxonomy): Eukaryota > Metazoa > Porifera > Demospongiae > Axinellida > Axinellidae > Phakellia > Phakellia ventilabrum. The sequence continues at coordinate 2,283,885 of OY997401.1, read as the reverse complement.
AGGGTAACTGCACTCCCAAGGGTAAAGATGCGGGGTGAGCAGAGAAATGGGTTAATAGAAAAGGGTTAATAGAAAAATGGGTAAATTGTACCAGCTCAATTGGTTTATATACCCAGTCAAAAAGGTGCACATTGGCTTTCAGTCATACTTTCTTACTGAAATTGAAAGTAAAATTTTAAAACAAATTTTTAATTACCTTCACAATGATATAGTTTATGCCTCTGCACCTCAAGGGATTTGAAACGAATTATTTGTTTATGTAATATGTATAGGATAGATCACTGCGTAGCGGGGTGTATGACCCGTTATCTACCGAAAATACCGAGGGCGAAGCCCAAGGTACTTCCGAGGCTTCCAAGGGAGATAATTTTTCCCAAGGTAGATAACGGGTCATACACCCTGCTATGCAGTGGTCTATCTATCTTGTACTATGCCTAAGTCATTCTGACAAGAGTTGCCAAAGCATCAAGAACTACAAAGCAAGCTACTGCTCGCCAGAAGGTTCGAAAGGTGCCGTTCAGCACGACACGATAAACTGGGTAGCTAGCAAGCTTTTACAACGCAAAATAGTAGCTACAAGTGGCAAAACACTCCCAGCAATTGTACCAGACATGAATAGCCATGGTAGCTACCCGTCTAGCCTGACCCTAGCGCCATTTTGGCAAAAAACGGTAGGCTGGCAACGTGGCCACACGTACAAACACACAGAAACGCAACAAAACTAGCTACAGACGGAGACCAGTAGCTTACCGTGCTATCCCACATTGATTTACGGGCAAAAAAACACCATACGTCTTGCCTAGGCTCCCCTAGCCACCAGCCCTACCACAGCTTCCTGAACATTTGAACGACTGGAACGGAATCGGGTACCCGCTTTACGTAAGCAGTTGGGGTATATTTTTTTGAGCGGTAGGTATGACCCGTTATATACCTGTAATGCTGAAATCTGATTGGTTAGAATGACTTAGGTATAGTATAAATATAGGTTATACGATGAAACCGAGGGGTCTACGGGATTTAAGGGTTTCATAAATTCTCAGAATGAGTGAGCTCTCTGACAAGCGCACGTTTACTCCTCGCCGACTCGCGGTTGGGATACGGATTCAGAACCGTAGTCGGAGACTGCGGTTGAGATTGAGACCGAAAGTGTCGTCCCGCCCCATGACATCATGGACTTCCTGTCGAGGCCGAGCCAGCCCCACTCACTCGCTTTGCCGTGCCTTTGTCCGACGAAGCAGTCAAGGAGGCAAGAAAGGCAGCCGTGCCTCAAACTACGCAAAAGGACGTTCTCTTAGTCTAGTACGCTTGTCAATGTCAGAGAGCTCACTCATTCTGAGAATTTGTGATGTAAGTAGCTGTTGCTAGCTAGTTTAGTTGCTAACGCGGAAAATGACTTGCTTGAATTGGCTATAGTGTAAATACCTTACGATGAAACCCTCAGTTTCAGTTACAGGGGGTATAAGTTGAATCACAGGTGGTATAAGTTGAATCACAGGTGGTATAAGTGATTTAGACACCCGCAAATGACCAATCAGATCGCAGTATTTCGTTCAAGTATAGTATAATATGTAGTTATATCCCGAATGCAAGGGAAGTATCTGCGTCCTCATTACTAGGAACTATTGCTTCTGCTGGTATGGAGGGCTTTTTCCCTTAACCCTTTAACTGCGTTTGTCGCATATATGCGACCCGCGCGAGTATACAATTAATGCGCCTGTCGCGTATATGCGACGAGATAGCCAGGTGGGCATTGCGCGCGCGCACACGCATGATCGCGCACACCCTCCCATTGCAGTCAGCTGCTAATTATTATTATACGCTCTGTCAGTGCCTCCAGTGTTTTACCAGTCTTTTTCAAGACTCCTGGAGCAGTTACAACCTTGAAAATCAGCTAGACCAACAGCCATGGCTCAGCAGAAGTCCCTGCCATCTGATCCTGAGCAATTGCTCCAATTTATGGATGATCTAGACAGTGACTTCAGTGATGATGACTTTGAGGGGTACATTGATGAAGAGGAATGGCTTGAGAGCAGGAGAATCAGTGTGCAGCAGGGAGAGAGTGCAGTGAGTGTGTGTGATAGCAGAGAGGAGGTGAGCAGCATGCGGAATGGGGATGGAATGGAGAATGATGATAGGATGGACGGTGACTGGGGGTGTGGTAGTGATGGACAGGATGAGGGGCATGCAGATGGGGGTGGTAGTAGTGGCAGCGGAGATGAGGGGGGTGCAGGTGAGACGGAAGGTAGTGACATGGATACTGACACTAGAAATGGGCTTCCAGTGTTTGCCGAGAATGTTGGAGTCGTTCCGGACATGACGGACAAAGAGCCGGTCGATTACTATCGACTTTTTGTTACTGACAGTCTTCTCCAGAACGTCTTGGATGAGACGAACCGTTATGGGGAGCAGTATGTTGAGTCTCACCAGGATTATTTGGATGCTCATCCGAGAGCAAGGCCCCATGACTTCGTGAAGCGAAGGTTCACAATGAGTGAGCTGCTGCGACTGCTTGTGCTCATCATTACAATGGGCATAGTGGACCTGCCTTCTTTGAAGGATTACTGGAGCACTAGCTGGCCATTCTGCACTCCACATTTTTCCAGCTTACTTTCTCGTGATCGCTTTTTCCTCCTCCTCAAGTTCCTACATCTGGCAGACAACACACAGCAGGCTGCTCGAGACCAACCCGGCTATGATAAACTTTTCAAACTTCGGCCATTCATGGATCCCCTCATCAAAAGCTTTCAGCGGATGTTTGTACCCCAGCAGCAGCTGTCCATTGATGAGGCCATGATTAGCTTCAAGGGGCGTCTTTCCTTTCTCCAGTTCCTCCCCAAAAAGCCGAAGAAGTGGGGTATGAAGGCTTGGGCGCTTGCAGACTCCAAGATGGGGTACGTCTGGAACTGGAAGTTGTACACTGGGAAAGAAGAAGTAGCAGCAACTGAACCACTTGGAGAGAGAGTTGTCATTGGACTACTCAACGGCCTTGAAAATAAAGGATATCATGTGTACTGTGACAATTACTACACTAGTCCTAGCCTTTGCAAGCGTCTCCTCACCTTGGGTTTTGGTTTTTGTGGAACTGTTCGGCTGGACAGACGAAACATCCCGGAAACTTTCAAGAAAGCGGCTCCCAAAAAGGGTGAGATTGTCACTTATCAGGATGATCAGGTCTTTGGACTGAAGTGGAAGGACAAGCGAGTTGTATCTATGCTCTCAACCATCCATGACGACTCCATGATTAGCAAGGAGCGTCGAAGTAGACAAGTATCTGGAGGTGTGGAGATGATACAAAAGCCTGCAGTGGTTGAAGAATATAACCAGTACATGGGAGGTGTGGACAAAAGCGACCAGTTAGTTGTATACTACGGATTTAGGCAGAGCTCAAAGAAGTGGTGGAAGTGTGCATTCTTCCACCTCCTGGAACTGAGCGTGGTGAATGCCTACATTTTGTATTGTTACAATACACCAAAAAAGGAGCGTATGACGCACCTGAAGTTTCGTCTTGCTGTAGCCAGGGCCCTTCTGGAGGAAGCTCAGCCAGTACCGGCTCTGCGTTACCAGCCTCCTCCTGCCGCTGCTAATGTTCCCCTTCGACTGACGGGACGTCACTTCCCAGAGCCAGCCGGAGGTCGTCCCGATTGCAAAGTCTGCAGTGACAGAGCAGCAGGGAACAGGAAGCAGACACAGTGGCAGTGCAAGACATGCAAAGTCGCTATGTGCATATATCCGTGTTTTGAGCGCTACCACACACTAAAACATTACAAATAGGCTTATTTACAATCATGTATGCTTTCAGTAGTTCTACTACCACTTTACTTTACTAAGACACTAACTTTGCTTTCATGTACCCTTTTTTGTGCCCTTATTTATAGTACTAAGTACTTTATGTAGCTGACTTTGTCCTGTTTTACTCTTATTCTATGCTCTCCTTATCATCATATAATTGTTAGTACCCCTGTTGTCTTGTCATACACTAGCTATGCATGTAGCTATAGCGTATTTACACCCTATAGCTATTACCGCCTAGGTCAGTGTAACCCGGTTTAGTAAAATTGTCACGACTAAATGCCATATCGTTTGTAAGGTGAGTGTAGTGAAATAGTCCTCTTCTTCGTGCTTGCCTCTGCCAGCAGACCCTCTCTGTAGCTTCCAGGAACTGTAAGGTACAACCCAAGTCTCAAAAAAACCAACCGCGTGGTAAGTCGTTCGATCTAGAACGATCACGCTTCCTCACGCGACAGTCACAGACGAATCTGGGGACAGCCCCAGATAATTACTAGCACTTTTGTAAAGAATAGTTATCTAACTTTGTAGTCTATTAGTATGAAGAACGTACGCAATTGCGTAGCAGCTACACTCGAGAAAGTTTGCAGCTAACGCTTCGAGGTCTATCACGCGTGGAAATTCGCCGCACACTTAAGAGTATGAATAATTAATTAACGCAGGTCAAGGGTTAAACTCCTACTTCTATATTTTTGACTTTTTATTTATTCCCTTTGCTCTACATTGTTTTGGTGTTTCATTTTTTTTTTTTGCATTGCCTTACCTAGTTTCAAACTTTATATACATGTATTATATTGCTAAACTCTCACATTTAGTTAAACACTCACATGGTTAAAGCACTGTAGTTGTCACTGGAAGGTTTTCAACTGATTTAAAATTTGAGTGGCTTCTTTGATCCACCAACGCATTGTGATGCAAGGTAACACAAGTACAGAAAACATTTTCTCCTGGGAGTCTATCATGGTTACATATTTTTGCCCATGGTGGCATGCAAGTGGCTGGCGATGAGATGATTGACCTGGAACTCTATACGTATCGCATCACCGCGGCCCAGATAAGTCTCCGTTGGGATAGTAATATTTCTGAGTTATCACAAAATTATCAACTTACCGAAGTAAGTATGTGAAAGATAGATCAAAAACAAGCAGACAGAAAGATAGGGAGTTGAACTAACTTTTCATCAATCATACAGACCAACTTGGGAAAATCTGATAATCTTTGAAAGCTCTTTAATCATGAGAACTGGACAGACTGTTAATGGCGAGTATGACTATGGTATTGCATGTGTATGCTCACTGAAACATGAAATCATAATTATGTGTAAAGTGCACATGTGTGAATGTGGCTCAGTATAGACATGTTGGACGAGTAGAACAGCTAGTGTTTGGACGATTTTAGTATTGGCGCATTTATGACAGTGGTGAGTTACACATTTTGAGATTTTACGTAGGTGCTCTGAGGTATGTTTTGAGACCTACTGAGGTATCTTTTCCGTGCATGCATACATCAAAATTTTGATATGCTATTTTGAAATCTAAACAGGTCAGTCCAGCTGTGGAGGAGTTCAGCGATAGTGCGCTTCCAGTTGGCTATCACAACTTGACAAAATAGAAGTATCATTTCTACCTAAACTTTTTTGCCGCCTAAGCAACACGAACGTACCTTGGTCTAATGGGCCTGCAAACTTCCGGTGGTTTTTGCTGTGTTAGTGACATAGTAACATGATGACATAATGATGTAGCTGCTCTGGGGGCTCGAGGCAAACTACCCTTATGCCCCCCCTCTCGGCGGCCCTTTGTAAACTATTTACAGATCTGTGTGCGATATTGCGGTATTATAATACAGATCTGGTACACTTATATTGATTTCTCACTAAAGTTGTTCAGATAATTGCAAAAATGCACAAAAAACATCACCAATCACCAATCCCTCAAAGCTGCATTTCTGTAGACATAATAGTATGATATTATATATTTGTCACTTTATACAGTTGGCGAAATCAAGAGACCATCCGTTGTTCAGTCACATGATGCAAGAATTTATTCAGCTTGCCTCAGGTATGCCCTGCTTATGTGTTTTCTGTGCTTGTTGTATTTTGCTTTGCTTTTATTAAACTTCTGGACCAGGTACAGTAGGGGATTTATTTCAGTGAATCATTGAACAGCCTCCTCGTGGCAGTATTTCTACTTTACGTAGCTAGAAAAGACCTATCTGCTATCCTGTTTGTACTAGTTTCCTACGTAAGTCTGAATTTCAACTTGTATAGGCTATAGTTCCAGAGCAAAGCAATGGAGGAACACCAAACTTGAAACTCAGAGTGTGAAGCATCTGTAGTACACTGTACCTTTCTTCCATCCAATGTTGCATGCTGGAAGAGTTTATAGGTGGTTCGTACTTTATCTACTTGGCTGCACAGTGTGCTTAGTCATCAGTTACAGGTACTGGAAACATCAGCTTTGGAGTGCAACTCACTGTAGCTGTGTGGCCCATGGGCATATGTGTAGGCAGGTTGTGTACTGTGTGCAATATTGTCCATGCTCTATAATTACCTTTCTACTCTCGCTATAAATTGTCTCATATGTACATTGCTGCCAAGATGGCTCCCTCAGTCTTTGTATAGCTGGTACTTAGACTTTGACTACTACTACTACTCCTTCAGTACTTGGTAATGGTATAGGACTAGCCACATACTCTGCTGCTATGCATACATGTAGCTGTAGTTGAACAGTTCGGAAAGTATAAATAAAGGTGAGTGGGATAGACAAGGGGGATACAAACTGTATTTACCTACTTATGCGTTAATGATTTTGTATGATCTGTTCTTCAGACCTAGCTGATCTAGGCCAACAGTGGTCTACTGGTCAGTTGCAGTTTCCAGTGTACATCTCCCATTTTCAATTTTCTTGGGGGAAGGACCAGGATGACTGTAAAGAGAAGGGAGAGGTACGTCTCTCTCTCTCTGTGTGTGTGTTACAGTGTGCAAGTTACTTAGCACTGTTCTTTGTTTAGCGCACTGTCATGGCAAAAATTGTCCTACCCAAATTTTGTCCCGGGGACCAAATCCGGCAGCCAGATTCTGTCTGGGACCAAATCTGGCGGCCATATTTGGTCCTATGGGACAAGATATTGCTGCCAGGTTTGGTCCTAGGACAGAATGTGGCTGCCAGATTCTGTCCCACTTTGCCAAATGTGGTCCTAGTACATAGGACCAATTCTGGCTGCCATATTATGTCCTAGGACATAATCTGGCAGCCATGTTATGTCCTAGGACCAAATCTGGCTGCCATATTGTCCTAGGGCCGAATTTGGCAGCCGTGACTACTTTGTTCTAGGACCAAACCCCACATGATTATGCCTGAGACTGAAACGACTAAGTGTGCTAGTCAATAACTGGTGGTCTCACAACTAATATCAATAATTGGTACAACTATGAGCTGTTATAAATATAGAAAAGTGAAAACAACAATGTAGCCGAGTGGGAACCAAATAGTAAAGAGTTTATAGAACCTGAAACAACTCAGTTGTAGCTACCAACTACAAGAGTTACATAACCATTTGGTAGTGCTCTTGAGTGCTTTACGGGGTACAGATATACAAACATCTACATGATACCATGTTTTACAATAGACCCTTTCCGCAAAAAATTCCATTAGGCTATAAGAGAGATTTCTGTAGTTATGGTAACGACACTGTTTGTATTTTATGTCCTCTAGGTATGGGGGCTTCTTTTCAAATTTGAAGCAAATTGGATACTTAATGGAATAGATATGACCTCACAAACTTATACACCTTTTATATAGGCCCATATGAGAGATTTGCACTGGAGGCGCCTCCAGACCAAATCTCCCATATGAGCCCATATAAAATGTGTATAAGTTTGTGAGGTCATATCCACTCCATTAAACATCCAATTTACTTCAAACGTGAAAGGAGCCATCCATGCCTGCAGGGCATACGGAATGTTGTTGCCATAGCTACAGAAATCCCTAATGGAATTTTTTGTGGAAAGGGTCTATTGGAGCAACCTGGGAGATATGTTTTAGAACAAGGAGCGATGAGGACCCATTTGATGCATTGTCTTCAGGAGCAAACTATCAGCATGTTCCCGATCAAGAAGACCAAACGCACTGCACTGAAGGTGAAGAGCACCACTACCCTTCATGCCCATTGCAAGTGCAGGATGCCTGGATCGACAATGATAGAGTGCTTTCCATTTGCTAAAGCATTTGCAAAAACAGTAGCAAACACCCCACAATCCGAAAACCCTTTCTGCATTTGTACATCGATATACTTGACCCTGATCGTGTCCTTGGGGGTGCAAAGGATTGCTGCCACTTGGTTTAGCAGGTCAGTCGTTGAAGATATGGAGGCAAACTGTCGAACACATTGACCTCACCACTGCCACACCCAATAGAGAATAATTACCAAATACTGTTTATATGATTTGTACTTTGCATAGCTACTTGTTGATGCACTGCTACAGTCCATTTATGATGTACATAACAGAACAGTTTCTCACCATATGCTCCACATCTTTGGTGACTCCTTTCCGAAAGAAACGCTCCTGATTATCCGCTTAGCATTGCTGCTACAGCCATCAGGATAGCAACGTTCCAGCAGATAAACACAGGCTTTGTCGATGAGATCGTCCTCTTGCTCTCCAGGCATGACTACACACTGTTCTGGGTCTTCTGACAAGTTCTCTCTATTATTTTTGCACATTGAAACGCGCGCGCAGGGTAGGACCACTTATGGTGGGGCGGGACCAAATATGAGGACCGTTTCCGGTCCCCGGACCAAATATTTCGCAACAGCACACCATTAATTAAGCACATAACTTACAGTGGGTCTTACCCACCACATATTCAGCTCATATCACATGTGTTGCAATCAGTCAAGAAGTGGCGGAGGCAATGCAGCTGATACTGGGTGGATCAATACTCTCCTGCTAGGTAGCAGAAGAACCAATAAGCTGTCAAGGTACGCACATGTCCAACAGTACTGCGTACTGGTAAGGTATTGAGCTGTAGGTTCAACAACATAGTGTATCGTATAGCGGAGAAATTTGGTGAGGACTTTAATTTGGCAGTTTTTTGAATCATAAAAAAATTGCCAAATTAAATATTTGCCAATAATAAACATGATATAATGTGTAGCACCCATGCACACATCCGGTATCTGTGGTACCGTCGTTTTGCCAATGGCAGTATACAGGCAAATATATGCACGGAAAATTAATTTTTAACTAGCAGCCTCAAAGAATAGGGGTGCAGTTTCTTAGTACATTTTTGTTCGCCCCCTTAGAGCTGCATGAAACTGGTACCACTGGAATAGGACTACAGAATATGTAAAAATGTTGTGTTTACACAAGCTATGGTCCCAAAGATACACACACTAGTGTGTAGGCTAAAAAAATTGAAAAATTGTAAAATTGCAGAAGTATCACATAACCCTGATACCGCATGGTGAGAAAGACAAGTCTTCCAAACAACAGAGCAACTACAAAACTGATTTTTCACCATATTAGAGTCACTGTACTCTATGCCATAAGAGTCTGAAAGATGTACACAACCATCCTGGGCAGTGGCATTAAAAGGATTAGCTGTGAAGTTTAAAGTGTCTCCAAGCAAGTTGGGTAAAACCAAGCTGCTGTGTACTGCCATCATAGCCTTTCAGTATTTATTTATCTTTGTATAAACACTATGACCATGGTCTATGTATAATGTGCTACAAGTGTTCTGAGTGTGCACAGTTTGTGTGGTAGTGAACATAGACACTGTATTTAGCTCCCTAAACTGTGATATTTTATTGTGGAAGACGGAGAAACTGCAGCAGCAGTGTGAAGTGACAAAAATTTGGGAGGGGTGTTGTCTGATCACATTCCCCAGTTATACCAGAAGTACCTTCAGAGAAGGTTAACTGGTAGCGTACTGGCTTCCTGCCTAGGCCCTCGCTTTAATCAGTTCCATGCAGGTGATTCAGAAGCCACTTTTTTCCTTGTGTAGGACCTGGGGACGTGGCTGGCCACTATACAAGGTCCTTGTTTATGCAATTTACATGGAGATGTACCGAATATTGTTTATAAGTGCCTGTAACATACCAAACCAATGGAATACAACTGTGCAATTCTGACCCTCATCTCATGAATATGAAGGTATTGCTGTTTTTGACCAAGCTTTTCATTAGAGGTTAGCAAATTGACAGCTTTTCACAAGTCTGGGTGTATATATGGCTTGCATAGTTAAGGTGCATGTTAGCGGCAACGACAGGTGCCTATTTACGTTATTCTGCAAGATGCATAGCTGCATGTAAGTCATGGAAATCAGATAGTCTGCAACTGCAGTGGGCATGCTCTCTTGTGCTATAGCTATGGTCTCGAAGCCCCAGAGAATTGTGGAGCATTAACAAAGTGATGGCCGTTACTCTGTTTCACTGCACACCCTGCTGAGTTGATTACACAGAGGCCATTGGTGGCTCGTCTGAGTAGCAGCTGTGTATACCAAGACTGCAAGCAATGAAGCACTGGAGGGAACTCCACTATGGCCTGGTATCCTCTGGGAAGATTAGGTGAGACAAAGGAGTGGATGACATCCAGCACACCATCATGTCGGACATTGTAGCGCCGCAGGTCAAGAGCAACCTGGCAGTGGTTCAGAACATGTTGGAGTGTTTGCTTCTGATCATACAACTCTGCACGCGGCAGATAAGTTCTTCCAGCGGGCCAGGTTGGAATTGTGTGGGAGAGTGTCTTGGCTGGCATTCAGCGCAAACTTCATCTGTTCTGGTGGGAGGGAAAGGACCGTGCAAGACCATACACTGGAGGCTTCATCATCCACTGAACGGAAAAGCTCACCCTGCTGCTCCAGGCTTTGAGCATGTTCAAGTCTGGTCTCTGCATCCTCCATTACTGCTGTTGACTTAGCCACCTTTTCTCTCTCTGTCTGTCTCTCTGTCTCTCATGCACTCGGGTGCTCTGCTGAAGCCTGATTCTGTTTCACACGTGCGTCTTCTTTCAGTACCTTCAGTGCTAAACCAAACTCCAGTAATCTTCATGGCAAATAGCTAGTCTACCATTCATATACTACGAATAGCAAGAAAGCTATCATGCCTTGAGACAAAAATAAGAGCTACACACAAGAAGAAAGGGCACAGATAGAGAAGTGCGCTGCTAAGAACAGTTTAAATATGGCTGCTAGGTACTTCTCTATGCCTCATGATCAAAAGATAATACAAAACCAATTACGATATCAATAAGGCACAATGGTTGTCATACACCAGTTTAAAGCAGCAAATTTAATTCTGCCAATATTAAAATGTAGCCATTTTCAGCCATTTTGCCAAATTTAATGCTCAGCAAATTTCCCGCTATACGGTATCTATTGTGGGTACATAGCCTTCTTCTTGCTCCAAACAAAGTCTCTGGTCACCAACTTCGCTTGTATACATGGCGAATGTGACTAATATGTCTCCATACTGCAGTCCTCAATTGTTATTCTCATACTAGACTCAAACTGTACGTTGCGCCCTTAGGTACATACTTTTTATTTCCTGTTATAAGCGTATAATTTTTTGCTGCTAGCTCCTATAAGCGTATGCGCTAAACAACCAGTGCCTGTGGTATAATATTATGTGTATGGTGGGTAATGAGGAACTCATTATTAGCTTATACAGCTGCCAAACATTCATCATTGTGGTGGCAAGCCTACGGGAGTAGTGACCAGAGTAGTATTGTTTCCTGATGCAGCTTGTTTTGCCTTTATTGTGGCGTCTCCAAGGCCACATGTGTTTGTAAATCTCACTCTTTCCTTTGCTATAACCAAGCATCCCAGTAACCAGCGATGCCCTTGCCTAGATTTGCTCTCTCTTCCACAGCATGGACCAAGCTTTCCGGGCTACGTAGGTTATAAGTGTTAACTAATCTATAGCATCTACCTTGCTTCTCACAGGCTGATGGAAAAGTGGACAGTGTATTGCAGGGCCCCCTAGACCCCCAGTTGTTAGAGGCCCACTCACCTGAACATGTGACTCTACTATTCCAGTCTGTCATGTGAGTCTCTGGTTATTGGCAATGCACGGCACAAGACAGTGGTAGATTCTGGTGGTCATGTTTTGTGTAATCTCTGAAACAGTAATTGATGGTAGCAGAGTAATGGATTGTTAACTACTATGTGTAGATGATGTTAGAGGTGAAAGGGAGGGAGGGCCTTGCCATAAAGACTTCTTTTTCGCAGCAAGAGGGTATAGCTTCTGTGTACACAATTAATACAGTGTGGAGAGGTGACAAACAACTTTGAAACCCTCCACTAGTGTGCTAGTGTATGTTGTGACATTGTGGGGGTAAGCCTTCACAAGAGTTATGAATGTGCAGTGGACAGTATCCTGCTCTATCTCTTTTCTGTGGTCTTAGCATCTTGCCTTTTCCATTGTCATTATGATGACACTCTCCTGCTGCGAGCATCTCCGCAGCTCTTCTTCTGGTTTTATCAAATGCTGATCTGGTTGAAAGCATTAGTGTGGAGCTCACTCGGGCTCGATGATGCAAGTAGACCAGTGTAACTAGTAGACTGGGGCTGATCCATGTTATCACTAGTCAATTTATCTGAAGTAGCAGTTTTTTGACTGTATAGTCAGCGGCATTAGTAACAGGAGAATGAGAACAGTGTGGATAATACTCAAAACAAAATTAGAAATTGTGTCATTTTCTCTGTAGGAAATTATTTGGACCATTTATTGGCGAGATTTGCCGGGCTCCTCCTCTAAGTGTACACCAGCTCTTCCATGCATTGAGTTCCTCCCTGGAATTTGGTGGGCTGAAAGTCAAAGAGGTAACCAGCTACATATGTGTGTACTTTTGTCTGACAATTTACAAAATTGCTTTGGTGTGTGTGAAAAAGTGAGATATCTCTAAGTTTATACACATATGGGTGCCAAGGTGTCTCGTACCCAGACCCTAATTCCGTCCTCAGATTCTAACCCCGTCCATCTGAAAAACATTACAAGGGGTATCCACAGTATTCCTTTTAAGGCAGCTATAGGTCCTCTTAACCTAACCTGGCTGTAGACCTGCTCTTAGCTTCCTTCTGCATCCTTCATAGATGATGCCCCAACTGTATAGAGGTCCTGCAGATGGGTGGGGGAAGAAGGCATCACTTGCAGTAATCAGTGGGAAATATTCTGTGCAGTTTGTGGCTAACTGAATGTGATGATGTCATTTAGGGTTTGACCGTTTGCTTGTCTCCTAGCTCGGCTGTTCATTGCTGTCTCAGAATAGCTACATATGTTCATTAGTAATTATAATATTGCTCTTACATGAGTAAGGTGTACTTAATTGAATTTCTATGTAAATGATAAAAATGTCAAATCATGCAAGGCTTAAGTACATGTACCGTATAATTAACGTACTGACAAACTCTGTCACCATATATATATATATATGGCTTCACATACCGACCTGGTTACTTGTTCATTGGCTTTATGATAAGCCATCAAGGTGCACAGCTCAGGTGGTACCAAGACTCCTTTTCCTTTCCCATGTCTGTTTGTTTTATGTTTATTCATCCGTACTAATCATGTGCGTTAAGTTCTACTATTGCATTACTATGGCACTATAGCCACAAGCACAGTGGAAGCTGTTTGAAGTTAGCAGACTCCATATGGTCAGGGCTTGTCAAACTATTAGTTTTGTATTATGTAGATGGTGAAGAAGTGGTAGATAGCGATAATAATTCTATTTCAGCAAGTTTGGCAGCTAGCTGGAGGCACACTACAGCTGCCATTTACATGTAACTACCCTTGTTCCCAGGCCTGGGAACAAGGGTAGCGTTCAGCCTTTAGGGCACTTGGATGGTATGTGAAATTGCCGGCTGGTTTTTTGGATATGAAATATTATTCTTGTAGTGTATGTTGTGTGTGATTGCATATTATGTTGCTTATCTCCTAGTGTGCACTGGTAATGCTGGAGCAGCTGCTGGTACAGAAAGCCCCAGTGGACAAGCCTACCATAGACCACATAGTCTGGTGTCTTATTGCAGTGCTGTCATTGGTGACCAAAAGACACCTCACTGCAGAGGGGTATGATGTCTTTAATTTTAAGAGCAATGAATGACTTGTTACTGTGATATCACAATGTACTGTGTAAAGTAGTTAAAGTTGTTACAGTCACAGAGAAGTAGACTGTAAATATATGGGAGATCAGGAGGCGTATATACATGTATACACCCTGTCATTTTTATTGCTTATTGACAGGTTTCCACCAAAAATGCTGAAAATAGCTACTAATAATTCAAACTACTGAGTAGCAAAAAAATATCTATACTTCTGGGGGAGAGGAACCCCCCCGCTCTGTATGAAACCCTGATTATGATCCTCGTGTAAAGTTATGTTTGGCTCTATAAAGTGTAGCCTTGCTTCTCTTTAGTGTTCCAGTTGAGCTGGAGCTGTCACTGGCCAGCTGCCTGAATACATTTTTCTGCCCTCGAGAAGGAGAGTCCCAGGCAGCACTGAGGTTCTGGGACCTCCTCCTCTCAACTCTACAAAGTGGTCTGTCACAGGGGACCTACCCTTACTACTGCCATGAGATACAGGTGAGGAGAACTGGCCAGAAGGTGATCATCATTAAAATGAATTATATATAAGTTAAAGCATGGTGGGAGTGTATTATGTAGGATATAGTATGAAGGGAGGGGTCGAGAGATGAAAGCAACACAAGCTTAAAGCTGAGTGCTGTATTTGTTGAGACTCCTCTCAGAGTGCTATATCCCTAGTAATACACGACCTACCACGCTTTTGCTGATTATTACATGTGTGGGCATATCAAATGTAAGTGGAGTGGGGTAATTTGGCCATAGCATAATACTGTTCAGAAAGTACATTTTAGATCAATATGGATGCAATTACAGTTCGAGAAGTTAGTGTTACTGCAGCATGAGTGGGACTTGCTTCTACAATTGTTGGTAGCTTTTGTATAGACTTACTGGATTATATTGTGACTGGAGTTACCCCAGTTGCACAACAGGTCTGGACAACTTGTGCAACGGGACAGTGCTATGTATAAACCTGTCCAATTATGCAACGGGGCGGTGTCAAAGTTGTCCCATTGTGCAATGGAGCAAGGTTAAAATTGTCTGATTAAGTAACCGGATAGCCACCTTCAGCTAGGTAGTACAACCGGCTGCCTGGCTATGCAACTAGACAAGGACAAGTCAAGGTTGCGCTACATCCACACAATGCACACCCCAAATACAACACACCCGCTGCTACATGCTTTTAATCAGGTGCTAGTGTACCAACAAGAGTACTGACAACAGTCAAGAGTCCCAGCAAGGATACTGAGAACAGTCAGAGTCGTTACAGACAATACTCAGAGCCTACGTTCTGTCTGCTCTTGGAGCCAACCTTCTGCCTGAATTTACAATGCTACCTGTTAGAATACTTTCCCTTGAGCTGCGAACTCCAACTGTTGATTATCGTATCACTGCTGTGCCCTTTGTCACTAAGTCGCATACCATTTTGCTTCATTATCTCTCCCATTGGTGGATGATCATCATATATGAATTCCTATGGAGTGAATGCAGTGTTTCCCCCAAGTACAAAAAGAAAGGGGGGGGGGGGAGATAATCTTTTCCATGAGATCAAAGCAAATTAAACATTCCAATGACCACATCAAAGGAAAGCAAGTTAGGAAAGGGGGGGGAGCACCCTGGTACCCCCCTTTTGACACTGGAACGTTACGCTAGCATGAACAATCTAATAGTGCTAGCGTGTATTTATGCATGAAAACTGCGTATTTGCACGTGAAAGCTGGCGGTACATATGCGTAATACTCACTTTAATGATAAAGCACGCTCCAAGTACTATAATTGTCATAGCAGAAGGGGTGCTGCATATAAGAACAATTACCTCCCGGTTAACTTGGTTGCTTGTGGTTCACAGATTCAACAGCTACTGGATCTCGCGTGGTTTCACTTGCTTGTGATTCATCGAGACAACAATTCTATGAAACTCGATACGTGTGCTTGAGGTTGAGTTTCTGTTGTAGGCGTACCATAGTTGCTCTAATTATCCGAACACAATTATTTAATTTGCTCTAATCCTCCTGACAAAATTAAATTGTTAATAACCGTTCTAATTATCCGAATAAACACTATATAAGTATAGCTAACTGCATATTAGTTTTTTCCGCCACAAAAAAGTCTTTTTTTTTTTACTATGAGTATTCTCTGTTTTACTTTTAATGCATAATTTGATTATTCGTGGTAGTTCATATTATAGTGCAAATGGTGCAGCTTACCCATTCCTGATTCATAGTAAAGGAACTGAGTTGTGTATCTATAGGGGCTTTTACTATGTTGTCTTTAGATGAAGATTTAATGATATTTATGTACATCTGTAGATCTGTATTGGTGAGCTGCTTTTCAAGTGCTGTCAGTTGAGGAATGAGCAGAGCAACTATACTGCAGAGGCAGCCCTTCAGGCTGTTGGGGAAGCAAGAGACCTTCAGGTAAATTGATGCTTTGTGTATACAGTATAAAGTATCTCGGCCATAAACGCACTGCACATGGAAGAGCAATATTACTAATGGGGTTGGCACATGCACCACTTCTGTAGGGACTCGGAGCCTCTTATAATTGAATGTGTATGTGGCCGTCAGGTTTAAACAGACTTTACAATTCGGTGTATTTTTGCAGGTGGTACATAATCAAATGCATTGTGTGTAATGCATAGATGTATAGTAGAGTTGGTTGTATGTTTATGGTTGGGACACATTGAAGTTTTTCCTGCATGGTCCGTATAGAGTAAGTAATGGATGTTCGGTCGACAGGTATAATCGGACGCGCTAGCGCCGTACGCATAAATTACCGGAAGTGGGTGGGGCCTTCGATCGATACTGTAGACCCTTCACACTCTGAGTTCCAAGTTTGGTGTTCCTCCGTTGCTTGGTTGTGGAGCTATAGCCTTCCAAAAGTAAGTCCAAAGATCGGTCAATTGTATGTATTATCGGACTCCGTTCCCTGTCGCTTCTCTAAAGCAACTGTCGGTAAAATTTCTGCAGCATTGGGAAGCTCCACGACCCTGCTGCTGCACGCCAACTTTTCACTGCCTCGACCACTGAGGGGCGTTGCTGAATGTGAAGCAGGGTCACTCTATCCATGATCGGACAGTGAATTTCGTATTTTTTTGCCGCAGACGCCCTAAAACACCTGCTAGCATGACGATACGGCTGTGAGTGGATTGTATAGGTCCTTAGCAGCATAACGGTGCAAATCCGATGTTTATACGATGTGGCATTCCAAAGATAGAGCTGTTTTACCTGCTTCTATCCACTAAAAACTTCAGCATCATGTTCAGTGAAGATAATGCTGAAGTTTTCAGACAAACAGCTCTATCTCGAGAACCATGCAATGTATAAACATCGGAAATACACCGTTATGCTGCTAAGGACCTGTACAATCCATTCATAGCCGTATTGTCATGCTAGCAGGTGTTTTAGGGCGTCTGCGGCAAAAAAAATACGAAATTCACTGTCCGATCATGGATAGAGTGACCCTGCTTCACATTCAGCAACGCCCCTCAGTGCTCGAGGCAGTTACAACTACGAACGTTGGCGTGCAGCAGCAGGGTCGTGGAGCTTCCCAATGCTGCAGAAAATTTACCGCCAGTTGCTTTAGAGAAGAGACAGGGAACGGAGCCCGATAATACATACACTTGACCGATCTTTGATATATTCGGACTTACTTTTGGAAGGCTATAGCTCCGCAACCAAGCAACGGAGGAACACCAAACTTGGAATTCAGAGTGTGAAGGGTCTGTAGTATCGATCGAAGGCCCCACCCACTTCCGGTAATTTATGCATACGGCGCTAGCGCGTCCGATTATACCCGTCGACCGAACATCCATTACTTACTCTATATTTGCTTCTATGATAATTGTTCCCTTTCCAGCCACTGGTGGCCTGTCTGTGGTACCTCCTGCACACAAAACTGATGTCTAAGCAGGTAGATTCCATACATGTAACAGTCTTTAGTTTGTCACATGCATAAATCACATAATATACGTAACAGTTGTTCTGCAATAATAGTGAGCAACTGGGCTTGCAGAAAGTTGCCTATAACTTCTGGCTAGAGTAGACAGTCTTCCCAGAAATGCACACTGTTGCCGAGGTAGGGGATGGAGTTCAGTATGGTGCTGACATGAAGAGTTTCTGCAGATCCTTGTAGAGTTGGTAAATGATACTCAGCTGAACATTCCTTGCATCCTATCAGGCATTTATGTAGTAACAGTTTACTGGAAAGTCTTCCTTTGTATTTGTGATCTAATCAGTTTGGGGCGGAGCCTGCATAATGCATAATAGAGCTATGTGTAGCTATAACTATATTGACAGGAACACAAGATTGTGTAATAGTACTTGTACTAATTAATTTTTAGCTTATATTTGTATCAAGATATTCTTTCCTCTCCAGGCTCCCATAATTACCACTGAGCACAAGGAGACAGAGTAAGCTACTGTTTGTGTTTATTATAGTATTTACTTGAATGCAAGATGCCACATATGCACTGAGCATGTGACCTTATTCACCAGACATCGGAGTGTCATTGCTACAAGCTACGTATACCTAGAGCTATTTGAAATGTAGGCACCCACTGGTGTAGTTGCTAAGTGCCTTAGCAGGAGGCAAGCAGTATCAACACTGCCAGGCATATGACAGGAATGACGATATGGCAGTGTGTATGTGAGTTTTAAACACCACAGCCTGTCTCTGCGCTCTACTAGTAGCTATATCGACGCACATTTTGGAAAAAGATGTCTCTGTGTGGGGGGGGGGGGGGGGGTATTCATAGTTCAATGTATATTTTATTTTAGTGGGGGGGTATTCAGCACAAGACTGATTTCATCTCTGATAACTGAGCAGGCCTTTTTGATCCAAGACTATATGGTCATGCCAAGCTCCAGCTGTCACAGCTACTGAATACACAGAAAAACTTAAAGACCAGCCGTGCATGTGCTTGTGCACACCCAGCTAGTAAAATTTTATTTATGCGATGTATTATGGAGTACGGTAGTACTCCATATATAGGGATGGCTCCGGAAAAAAATGGCTGCCCCATTGTATGTGTACAAAGTGGTATGTTCAAAACTCTACCCTAGAGTTAGTGATAAGCTTTTGTGGACCATACCTGTCATTCTCGAGTATTTTCAACAGTAACAAGGCTGTTAGCGCTGACAGAGAGCATCGCTGATGTGCCAAATCGGCAGGTCACGAAACTGGCAAATCATTCCACTACTTGTTTCTTCTGGTTCTTCTTCTGAGAGGATAGCACAACAATGACTGAAGCAATTACAATAATTCAAACGCGAAGAAGCGCTACTGGATTTGGGCTAGTGCACCCACACCATAGCGTTCTCAAACAACTCAAACTGTTCAGCACAGATTCTCAAGCGCTCGAAGCAAGTACTTGCCGCTATACGCCGTTCTGTTCCGTTCCGTTCCGTTCTGCGCATTAAGCGATGGTTACGCCTACACCGGAAACGTAGCCTCGAGCATGCTGCATGGACGAGCTGTTCTGCTTAGATGCTTATAATACTTGGAGTACGCTTTATGACGGACCCAAAGTGAGTTGCTGTAGTTACGTTATAATAGTAAGAACACTGATACAACTGCTAGACCATTACAGACCATACTAACCTCCATGATGTGCATTAAATGGAGTCGGCAAACTGCTGTAGACAGCCGTCTGACATTGCAGTGTTACATACAAGAATGTGTGGGTGTACAGTGGCATTCTCAAGTCGGTAGGCGCTTAGCTACAATTCACATTAGCTGTATTTTGCTACTCTGCTGTATCTTTAAGCCCCACTGAAAGCTTTGCAGTGCAAAGTGCATTCTGTGTCTGTTACATTATAGGTGCTGTTAGTTTATCATAAATGGGAGCATATGTGGATACAGCTAATAACGCTCATCTACCCCACACAACCAGTCCATCTAAACACCATTCATACCTTTCTCCTCCCCACAAAAAAACAACAGAAACAAGTAACAAAAAAAACATTTAAAAAAATGAAAGAACATGTAGGGATGGAATCCCCAAAAAGCAACCAAACAAGGTAGGAATGGTACCACAATACCCTTACGGATTGTCATCCCTATATCTTTTGCCATTTTTCCAACCTCAACACACACACACACACACACACACACACACACGCACACAGACCAATCCCTGCCATGCCACACCAGCCATATCCACAGCCAATAGAATGTGCATGGCAATTGCAGCACTTCACAATGCAACACATATCACCCCCTCACACTACAACTTATCCTCCACATGCAGCAATACACACTAGACTACATACATGTACCACTTACCCCACATTCTACACCACACCTACAATGACAACTACATGCACTCTTCCACCTGCAACAACACCCTTTCACCTCACCAACAGTTAGTACGGAACACATTTCCAAAAACATTACTCTATTATACCAAAATACGTTCCAAAAAACCTAATCATCTACACCACAATCTAACATCCTGTCGTCCCATGTAACTAGCACTTACGTATACTATAGTGATACACAATGTGCAGGGATGTCCTCGCTTCATGAGAATTGCTGGGTGTGGCACATGGCATGCAGGTGGCACGCCCATAGCACCCACCCACAAATGAAAAAGGTCGAACACACACCCACAAAACAAAATGGCTACTTGCTATTATGTGCTTAGAAGACCAGAGGCCGAAGCAAGCTTTCTGTGATAGTGATCGCTTCCAAGTCTCCCCGTTAGGAGTCACAGTTTATAGCGAAGGTAAGTGTTCGCTGTGTGTTTGATAGACTATACCTGGAGAATTGGCTGGAACAGGTTGCGACGAAAAAAGGTCAATCGAACTGGAGTATAGCTTCGCTTTCCTCGGAACTAGTTGCAAAAATGGCAAAAGATATAGGGATGACAATCCGTAAGGGTATTGTGGTACCATTCCTACCTTGTTTGGTTGCTTTTTGTGGATTCCATCCCTATATGTTCTTTCATTTTTTTAAATGTTTTTTTGTTACTTGTATAATTTATGGCAAGAATTAGACATGTGTTGCAGCTTGGTTTGGTTCCAAAATTGGGGCAGTAACTATGTAGCAGTTGTATGTTAAAAGAATAGACTAAACCATATGTAGTAGAATGTATGCTTATATATAGCTATCCATTACTAATACATAGGAACGTGAAAGTGAAAGTGTTTATTGTGCACATACACAGCATTAATGAAAGATAGCCCCTCTCTTGTTTTTGTTATTGTAGTGAAACCAAACAAAAGAAAGGCGATAGTGGCAGAAAGAAACTCTCTACAAAGAGTGCAAAGACCAAAAGGTACTGCATAAAAGATTTCGGGTTATTGGATTACAAAGAGAATTATCATAGATAAAAAATTTATGGCTGCTTAGCTACATATGCAGTATTGGTCAAAGACCCACATGTTATTCCGCAGCTACGAAAAAGCTGCGAGGGGAGGTTTGGGTACGAGCCTAGGGAGAGTCTGCACGGCTGGCTGCTGCAGTTGTTGCTGCTATAGCCATTCAACAACTTTCCCCTCTCCCGTTATTACATCAGCCCTTTTCTCTATGTAGAGGAGGTGTGTACCTCTCATAAGAGTAGCAAAGACGTACTTGTGGTCTAGTCTTGGCCTGCCCAATTGAAGATCTGTTGCCTAGTAATGCGCTAATTGTAGCTGCAAAACTCACTTCTCTTGCTCCCAGCCTTCGCCTTCTTGATACGTGGTAAATTTGCAGGCTTTGGCAACCACTAGTTTCTTACGCAGCTCTTATCATTGACTTTATGGGGTTACATTACATTCGTCTGCTGAGAATGAGACTACATGTACGTACTTATACTTACCATTCTGAGTGATATTCTTGGCTTTTGACGGCTTTTGATCTATAACAAAACAAACCAATGCAAAAGAGGTGGGTTTGACTGTTGCCAGACCAAATTAATATTCTGTTTCATGGACTTCCTTCCTTGTATATAACAGTGACCCAGCAGGCCAGTGTAAAAAAAAAAACGAACTAATTAAACCCAACCTTTGACCCATGATGCAATAGTGCACAATTAGAAATTGCAATATTAAAACACCATACAGTGAGCTCACAAAAAGGCTGTGCAAAAGACAAATGCACCATTTAAAGTACTAACAAAACCAAAAAATAGAAACAGCATCTTCGTTGACATTCTCACATACGGTGCCCTGCCCTCTGACTTGCACAGGAAACACAGCGGCCGTACTACAGCATACTGCTGCTTTAGCTGGCGAGTATTGTCGTCTTCAACAAGGGACTCTTCAGTAGCACCACAGTAATAACAAACTAGTGGAAAGGACACAAGTGTAGCACTATAGTATTGGGTCCGGATGGGATTAGCACATCCAATGTTCTGTCTAACAACACTGTATATTGGGTCCAGATGGGATTAGCACATCCCATGTTCTGTCTAAAAACACTGTATCCACCAGTGCTGAACTCTGGAGGAACAATGCAGAACCACAAGTGTAAGTCTTCACTTCATTAACTGTGTCCACGAGCACTTTCTCATTCAGTCCATGTTTTCGTGCAGCTTACACACACTTGTGCTTAACAGTGAAGACTGCTCCAAACTTTGCTGCTATTGAAGAGCATCTTGTGCTTTGCATTTGCATCTATTGCGTCTGAGTCACCTGATGGTTGCAGAGACGGACGATCCTGCTCACTTGACTGACTGCTGTAGAGCTCTGTGAATGGGCAATAGTGCTCCTTTGTGTCATCGAGGGGTGGCAGTGGGAGCATCAATAATTCTTGAAACTTCGCTGGATCCATTTTAAATGGGTGGTGTTGACAATAATAGCATGATGGGTCAACGCACTTGCAGATTTGGAACACATAGTGGCTTGAATGACAGTGTGTCTCGAGGAATTTCTGAAGGGAAGGGCTTATCTTTAGAACTGATTTTGTCAGGTTATCGGGAGAAAGAGATGTTTCGACGAAGTGAAGCAGTTTGAAGAATTCATCCACTTCTTCACAGACGCAGCACTAGCACATTGAATTGGATCTTCCTTTAGCTTCATCTGGATGAATCGCTGAGCTAAGTGGGCTATCACTGAACTCATTGAATCACGAAGAGCAGAGGCAAGAGCAGGCGACTTGCTGATTGTATCTCACAGGTCTGCCAATGTTGTCTTGTTATGAATCATTGGTTCAAGTTAGGGATCCATTGCAGCTCGACATTTTGCAATGCCAGATTGAGAGTTGACATAACCCTTTCCAGCTAGGTTGGTCCAGCTACTCTAAGACACAACTGAAGAGTGCAACAACTATGCAAGTACTTATACACATGAAGTACACTATAAATAGTCACAACGTCATACTAATAGTTCTACTTATAGTCACTTATGCCACATCTCCCCCTTTAGGCCAGTCGTTCTGGAGGGGTGATTAGCTTGCCGGTTTGGGATCACGTCATGATCCTACGGGTCGGTTCGATCTCGGGAACTTGCGGCAAGTCAATAGTTGAATGATCGGGCGCAACAGACAGGTGAGAGCAGTTCCTACGCACCTGTCCTGTCGGAGTGTCGACGACATACGACCTTGGGGTATCGGCCGAGGAAACAACTCTCCCACGTACTGGCTCACCTTCAGAGCTGATCCACACCTCGGTGTCATCTGGCATTTTGGGACGGTCACGTGCTCGGTGATGCCGGTCAAGTCTCTCTTCTGCCAATCCTTGAAATCTCGGTTTTGCTGTCGAAACTTCTGCAGGTAGGACCATGTGGGGACCAGTTGTTCATTGGTTTGAGGGAGAGGTGTTCGGATGCATCTCCCCATCAGCAATTCCGCTGGGCTGAGGTTACACCAAGGCAGAGGGATTGCACGGTAGCTCAATAGAGCCATGTAACGATCACCGGACTTCTTCAGGATCTTCTTCACTGTTTGTACAGTGCACTCTGCATGGCCATTGCTCTGCGGATATCAAGGACTGCTTGTGATGAGCCTTAATCCGTATAATTCGGCGAACTCCTGTGAGGCATACTGAGGGCCGTTGTCGCTCCTTAGTACTTTGGGGATGCCTTGACGGGAGAAAGTGGATTTCAGGGCAGCGATTACTGCAGCAGAGGTTACCGTAGTAGTAGTCATCTTGATGACCTCTGGATAGCGGGAAAAATAGTCCACGACTACCAGATAACACTTCCTTTTCCACTCAAACAGGTCAGACCCAATCACTTGCCAAGGGTAGTCACGTAGGAGTGACGTTAACATGGGCTCCTTTCTGTTTCTGGCACACTCTGAGCACTGCTCCACCATCTGTGCAATCTGGTGCGCAACTCTGGGCCACCAGACAGATAACTTGACCCTCATGCGACAGCGCACGATTCCCTGGTGACCTTCATGGATCTTACTCTCTGCAGGGCTGCGGGGACCACAATGCGGTGGTTGAACAGCAGAAGGTCATTGCACATGGTAAGTGAACTGACCTTCCAGTAGGGGATGAGGCCAGGCTCAACAAAACGTTTGTCTGGCCAGTCTGTTCGGCAATACTCTCGTACCTTGGTACAGGTTGCGTCCTGAGCTTGAGCCTTGTGGTAGGTCTCTAGCCGTTGCTGACTTGCCGACAAAGTGGAGGTAATGGCTTCAATAAACGTTTCCACCTCCTCGTGGGATGAAAGTGACTCTCCAGTCTCTGCAAGCGGTGCTCGAGAGAGAGCGTCAGCGATGTACAACAGTTTACCTCAGGTATGCTGGATGGAAAAGTCGAACTTGGCCAGTCTCAATCGGAAACGAAGGACACGTGGGGGTAGGTTGTCCAGGTGTTTCGTGCTGAGTATGGGAATGAGTGGTTTGTGATCGGATTCAGTGAGAAATTTACATCCCAGGATGTAATCCGAGAATTTCTCATAAGCCCAGGTGATGGCTGGTAGTTTCAACAAATTTGTTTTCAACTCGCGAATGACTAAAATGATCTGTGCTGCAGAGTGCTGTTGATAGGTCAGTGTTCCTAGCACCTTCAGTGACTGGCAGGTTGGGCCGTAGAGGGCTTTGGACGGTTCCTGCAGCATTACCGTCTCCAGTCTCGTGTATGACTCCTCTGAAATGGCTGTTACTTCAGCTCCCATATCCAGCTTAAAACGGGATGTCAGTGTTTTCCAGTCGCAGGGAGATCGTCCAGGAGGACTCCTGCTTGGTTGTCACTGTGGCCCAGGAAGGCCGTTTCCAGACTCAGTTCGTGGACTGCTCCTGCGACCGTCTTGGAAAAACACTGTGAGCTAAAAATGCCCCTTCCTGTGGCATTTGTGACATGTGGCATCCCTGCTGCTGCTGCTAGACTGCTTCCTTCTGCCTCACTTGCTTCTTTGCCTTCTCCAGCGTGAGATCGGCGTCCATTTGGAGACGTTCGGACAGTGCCACGTCCCTGATACCAACGACTATACGGTCCCGTAGCATCTCCTCCTTGAGAGCGCTGTAGTCACAGGAATCGATCAACCAGTACAATGCAGTGATATACTGCTCAGCTGATTCACCGTCGAGCTGGCTTCTCCGGTTGAACCGTATTCTTTCAAAAATGACGTTTTTCCGGACTTTGAAAAAAATCATCGAACTTTGCCATCAGTGAGTCGTATTTCTTACGGTCTTTTTCGCTGATATTCGTCGAAGTCAGGACGTCGTCCGCGTCCTCCCCCAGACAGTATAGAAGCATGGATAATATAGTACGCGGGGTGGATAGGAAACGCACATCAAATACGGAGAAGTTTATGGAAATTGCTAACACAATCCTCGTTATGGTTAATAATATTGCGTCTGATGGTCATCACTGTAGATTGAAGGTGTGGCGGGAACTGGACAGGTGTCATCCAGCTCTGCAGGGTATGTCACTATCTTAGTCGCTACACTGGAAGCTCTCAAGGAGGAGGCACTCCTTAAAGTAACTGAAAATGGACCTCTAGTGATTGAAGTGATCAATCATCTGATGAAAAGTGTTTGTTTGTACTTGTGCGGCCAGAGATTTTCTTGTAGGTTTAGTTTCCAAATTGGAAGATTGTGTACTAGCTGATGATAGATGCCGACTGCCGTCTGTTAAAGCTGGAAGAGTGTGGTCTGCATTTCACCGACTCCGAGTAGACCAAGATCTCAGAGTGGCTTGGACCAATTTTATGGGCAGTATTCACCTCCCTGTTGCACTTCAGGTGTATTCCATTTTCGCCTTGCAGTTTGTAATCGACAGGTTACTGAAGAAATTTTTAAACAAAATTTAGTATGAGGAACGACGAGCAATCACAGAGAGCAGGCAAAGTCAGTCTGCCAACGCTAACACTCAGAGACCAGAATGTTGTATATTACATGAGTGGATACATACCTATGAAGCTCATCAAGAGATTCAAGAAAAGATCGCCGAATCATCTCGTCCAGCAGAAACGACAGATATTTGTGCATGTTCTTCGGAGAATGAGAGCTCACAACCAGCCAGACGACATTGACACTCCTGAGGACTACATCAGAGTATGGACTGACCAGATTGACAGGGGAGGGCTGTACCAGATCAAGCCAGAGGTAATTATCGTACTGTACATGCTGGCATATTTCAGTCTTAAAGACCTGTAATCTTGTGCCCCAAAAAATATTTATGATTCTACTGTTTTTCTATGCAGGTTTACGCCCTGATGGAGAGAGTGGAGCAAATCACCAGAAGCATCCTGAATGTGCAAGCAATCAAACCATCCGAAAATCTTCATTCGGTCATTGTCGATGAAGTCCTAGATGACCCCCGTATCCTGGAATTGTGGGAAGCAAATGCAATCATGATACCAGCGGAATACGAAGCCTGCAGCTTAAAACTTCTGAAAGCTGTAGTTGAACTGTGGGCTAGTGTGCTGCTTTTCATTTGCAGCAGGTTGTAACATCCTCCTTCAGAAAGCATCTGCTAAGAAGCATGGAACCAGAAGAACACTTAAGATGAGGGGAACAGAGAAAGAATCATAACATATCAATAATTCATAATTATGTATCTTGTTTGTGTATCATATTAATAATTCATAATTATGTATCTTGTTTGTGTATCATATTAATAATTCATAATTATGCATCTTGTTTGTGTATCATATTAATAATTCATAATTATGCATCTTGTTTGTGTATCATATTAGTAATTCATAATTATGCATCTTGTTTGTGTATCATATTAGTAATTCATAATTATGTATCTTGTTTGTGTACTGTATGTTCTGTTAGGTAAACATCCTAACATGCACTTTACAAAATACTCAACAGCTGTATAATAATATATAGTTAGTGCTTCCTTGGTCTCTTGAGGAGGGGTTCGTCAATCGGCAGCATGGTGGCTACATCATGCTTGTCAGGTATAACGTTCATGGTCTTGAGATCATGGCGAGTCTGCTGTTGCTGCATCAGGGTGGCTGTATTAGTTCGAAATTGTTCAACTGTTGGATTCTCCTTTCCTCCACCCCGATGACGCTGCTTGCTGAAGTACCTCTCCACTGGATCCTGACTGAATACTTCGCTCAAAGAACCTGTCCATCAGTGAAATAAATAGCCTCAGCTCTCTTGTGTGATCTTGATCCAAGTAGGTCAGTGCATTGGCAACTGTATCACTGAGGACCTACATGTGAAACCTGTTTAGTAATACCTGAAATAACTAAATTGTAAAATTTACATACCTGTGCTGCAAGATTCACTTTCATTTTGGAATAGGATGTAAGCCAAAGATGATCTCTTGTCAACTTTGGACACAGACGAACATCGGGTGTGAGTGTCTGTGTCTCTGACAGGAACAAATACTCCAGGTGCTTCCATGAGACATGGCCCTACAGTTAGATTATGTACATTATCCATGGGTAGATATACCCTCTATTCCTTGGCACTATTCGGTGTTATGTTGGCCAATTGCTGGGTGGCTGCTGCCGACTCATGGGTGGATGTTATGTTGGCCAATTGCTGGGTGGCTGCTGCTGACTCGTGTGTGGAGGTTATGTCCGGCTGTTGCTGAGTGGGGATGGCTACTGCTAATTCACATGTGGATGATACTGGGTTTGGTTGTTGCTGAGTGGGAACGTGGCTGGTTATAGATGTATTCGATTCCAGAATAAATAATGCTTCTTTTGCCTTTGCCTGCCGTTTCCTAACATCATTTTTCCTTCTATCATGGAAGTGCCGACAGCTCTTTTTTTTTCGCCGTTTTGGCTTCAAATTCTCTTTAACCATCGAATCCTAAATACATTAAATAAAATGGTTTATCATCCAGAATAAGAATAGTGGTCCATGATGGGTATTATCTAGGAGTAGCTATGGATAGTATACTAATGGCCGCCTACCTCATGGTCACACCTCTTGTGAGTTATAAGCTGGGACAGGAGAGCTATAGGCTCTCATTCAGTAGTGGACCCAGTGGTCCCAGTAATGGGAAACATCAGGCCAGTAAGCTTTTGGCACAAAATTCTACAGCTGCGGAGATTACCCAGCACAAGTACAGTGGTCTAATGGCTGCCGGCTACCTCATGGTCACACCTCTTGTGAGTTATAAGCTGGGACAGGAGAGCTATAGGCTCTCATGTAGTAGTGGACCCAGTGGTCCCGACAATGGGGAACATCAGGCCAGTAAGCTTTTGGCACAAAATTCTACAGCTGCGGAGATTACCCAGCACAAGTACAGTGGTCTAATGGCTGCCATTTATGCCATAGCAGCTAACCTGCCATACAAAAAAATCAATGATGCAGAGCTAGCAAATATCGCTTACCAGCCCAATAGGACCGACTGTTGTGGACCAGTAGACTGTGTGGTAGCAGTAGAACGAATGTCAGACTGAAAAGAGGGCTTCATAAAAACAGTCATGCTATACCATGCTACCATGGATAATTTATCATGCATGATCAACATAGGAGACCTAATACAGACCTAATACACAACTTGTTACTGAACGGCAAAACTTTACACGTTGTCATAGAGTTATACGCTTACCCGGCTCTCACACGCCACCTCCTCTTCCTCGCTAAGGGTATCATCGCTGAAGCTTGACTCAAAATCACTTGTTGAGCTCTGTGGAGATATTATACTCTGAGCATCCATGCTGTGAGACTGAGGACTCACAGACGTCGCCATTTTCAATTCCACGAAGTATACAAACATCGTAATTTACTCTGTTACATCCGTTATGCGGATTAATTTTATGAGCTTCCACATTTGACGTGCATTTCCTATCCACCCCGCATACTATATTATCCATGATAGAAGGGTGCTGACTTGACGGGGTTCTCACTCCGCTGCTAGCCCTGAAGTGCTTTGAAACTGCTCAAAGCGACGCTTCCATTTGGGCCACTAATCAGGGTTATGAAAGTCGAATGAGTCAGGAGGTTGTAGGCGCACGTTGGCCATCACTCGCCGTTGCCACCATGTAGTGTTACTCAATGACTCAATAGCAATAGAATAGACTCTAAAACACAACTGAAGAGTACAGTAACTATGCAAGTACTTATACACAGGAAGTATGCTATAAATAGTTACAACGTCGTACTAATAGTTCTACTAATAGTCACTTATGCCACATCTGATCAGCAGGACCATTTGATTAGCACTGTCTCCTTCCATGAAATTGGTCTTGATAATGTTGCTCAGCTCAACTGAATGCCGAATAGCATGGGATGGTTGGAGAACTTTGTCCTTGAGTGTTACAAAGACATACTGGAACGATGGCTTTGTCATCCACTGAGGCCATAAGAGTACACTCTGAGTGGCGTACAGCAAATTCTTTTGCATGGCGAAGAATTACTGGTGGAGTCGGGGTAAGTGCTGAGTTCTAACCAGAACGTGCCATTAAGTTTCCTCATGTTGAGGATGATATCAGGATCATCCATATCGAGCAGACACATTGCAACTCGGCTCATCAATTGCAGCTTCTGCAGCTGAACTGGGTGCAGACTCATCTTGAACAAGAGTGCGAAACATGTTCCGCAGTACTACTTTGCTCTTCCGTGAAACCCTTGACGCCAAGTGGGTGTACTTATCAAGAAAGTCCATCCTCATTTGACGGGTGAAGTACAACTTCTGCGATGTGTTCAGCTGGGCGATAGTTTGATGATTCAGAGTCTGGTCCACTTCATCAGGAACTTTCCATGCAAAATTTATGGTGCCAAGGTGGTTTCCATGGGGATACCTGTAGAGAGTGATAGTGACAGACAGTTTCAAGTTGTTGAGCCACTTTCGGCGTTTATAGCGATCCTTTGGTGCGAAGTCGTTCAAAAAAACTAGCATTGTGCTGGAAAGTTGAACTGGATACAAAGTTATACATGGGACATCAAGTGCATACAGAGTCACACTACAAGCGTCTCATGCAGGATATTTTCCCCAAGGAAATTTAGTCTGGTGGACTAATTCTAGGACCCAGATTAACTATCAGGAGTGCACTGAGCTGGCTAAGCCGACAAGGCACTTTGACTACTACAGACAGCGAAATTCGAACAAGGTGGTAGAAATATAGTAGCTTTATGTGCATGCTTAGACTACATCTGGAACTACTGCAAGGTGTACAGTACTATTTGTTTGGTTTTGATGTCACTGTCTATGTACTAGCTACACATCCGTGGTTACATGCTCCTTCACCAGCTTTGCAGACGCAATGCACTCCAATGTAGCTACATACATGCACAAATAATTACTGAGAATCAAAGTCACATACCTTTGTTCAGTGATAACTTATATAATTATCACTGGCGTTGTGGACCATGGAAACCTTATTCTGTAAATTAAGGTAAAGGGAAACGAAGTTGCAAAGTCACTTTATGCAAAAGAGAATGGAAAAGTTGAACTTACAAAAAGAGCGCGACTGACAACTCGCTTCCTCTTTCCACCACTGGACCCAGCGTCACAACTATGGGTCTTGATATTTTACTTCAACATCAGCATGTTTTGCTTCAAACAGTGATTGTTTCTTGTCAAGAGTATCTTGCTTTTGGAGAATCTGTACAAGCATGGCTTGTTGCTGTTGCAAATGTCAGTGCTTGCTAGGCTAGCACCAAGCAATGATCAGGCATATGAACTGGGTGGTGTAGTAAATGCCATATCTATATGACCAGCATGTTAGGAGGCATGGTCATGACAAGTTGGATTCTCTGGTGGCACAATATCGAACAAGACTTGTTTGACATTGTGACACCAATGATTTAAGTCATTGTCTGCATGACAGGCGGTAGTTTTGGGGTCTGACCCAGAGTCAGATAAAGCTAGGTTGGTATTACAAGGATGGTCATACAATGTCATTCCAAGTTGATACCCTTGGTGGCTTGTTCTTGATAGCAGCGTTGATTGGCGTTGCTGGCTGTTGCGAGGCCGATGACTTGGAGTACTAGTCTGGCAGGAAGCACTGGCGCTCTGGGAGGGAGTTGTTCGCTGCCTAGTACGAACACTGTGACTAAAGAACGATCTGGTATTTGAAGCCATCTTCAGCTGTAGCGGGTGAACGAGCACAGATTTTTTAAATCTTTAATGGCATGACTTTCATGTGAGTGTCACGGTGGGGCTGTACCCCACCCACTATAAATTATACATGTGTGGCACGTGTACAAAACACGACGAGTATCCAGATGCGAAACTAATCTGTAAAGTAACAATCCTAGTCTACACTGAGGCTACAAATTTTGAGATTGTACACTTATGTGAACCGGTTTGGACACATGAAGTTAACAAAGTTGGAAACCATTGTAAACTGTGTTTTCTGGAGCTGTGAATGTGCTGAAAGTACATTGTAGCCTGCAGGGAACTCAGATGGGCAGGTGATTATTCACGACTGATGCACTTGAATTTGGCCATCTTGTGGTGCATAGACCTTCACGGCGGTAACGTTGGGGTCTCTCCGTGAGACATTTTGTATGGCCCATGCCATGGTCAAGAGAGTTTTCTGTCTCCTCCTGTGGAAGCCTCATGAGGACCCGGTCTCCAATCTGGTAGTCTGTAGGGCTCGTCTTGCGATCATATGTCTATTTGTATTTCTTCTAGACCTTGCGAATGGCATTAGTAGCTAGCTCTCATGCTCTTCAAGACAAAATGTCTCATGGTGGTCTCCTAGGAACATGTGTAGGTCCTGAGTCGGCTCCGAGGTCAACAATTCTAGCTCACCAACAAGCTCCCACAGCTTACGCTCCTTCAGGGGACGTCAGATGCTTCAACCCATTTAACATTGGGGTTATCTTCACAGGACATGGCGATGGTTGTCCTTCTGGGATGATCACAACCGTAGCATCTTTGTGAACACATTCGTGTAGTTTACAAAATGCATTACCTTTTATATGTCAGTACTGTACATAATGGCCATGCAAAGGTTCAAAATTGTGTATGGACCAAGTGTGTCTGTAACATAACTGTTTGTGTTTACAATCCCCGGTGCGTTTAACTCACAGGAAGCATGTAGCAGAGTTTTGTAAAGGAGTGGTGGGATTCCCCCTTCCCCCTCAGAATTTTAATGTGGATATTTTTATATACATATACGTATATGTGGGTCCCCCTCCTTCAGGGGGCAAGATAAAATGACATCACTGGCCAGTTACATGGCACCTCTGGCCAGGTACATGGCACATGAGGAATCAGAGATCTGGAAAGTTCTGCCACATTGTTTTACAAAGGAAGGCTTACTACAGCTCTCAGGTTAGTAGAGCTTACGTAGCCTCTCAGATATGAACGCTACAGATGGACTGCATGATTGAGCGATGAGAAAATGAGTTCAAGCAGCACAGCCTGTGTCTCCACTCTGATGTAGCAGCCATAGTTAGAAATATGTTGCAGATAGAGACATGCAATGTCCCAAAGACCAGTCATTTTTTGGTAACTTCTCCAGCTCCACTGACATGCAATGAAACTACATAGGCTCTTGGTTTGGTGTTTATTTTTGGTGTTTATTTTTGCGACTGGCTGGCTCATGAATAAGCTGGCCCCAGTCCCGCCTCATTTGTTACCCAGGGGCTACATCTAAATCTGTATAGCAGCTACATGTATGTTATAGATATAGCATGGTAGGCAGTGGTTTATGAATTATAAAGGCTCCGAACCCGAGGGCGAGGGCCTTTATAATTCATAAACCACGTGCTTACCATGCTACATCTGTTATATATCATGTGATAGTATTCCATCGCTAAGCAGCATAAATAAATTTTCCCCGCCGCATGCGCGCGCCCCCAAGGTAGCGGGAAAAGTTTATTTTAAATATGCGCTCCTGCTAAGCAACGAATAATAGACTGTCGATGTTGCAGCTCGAGTGATGGCAGAAGCTAATTTTCAGTGCCAGTCTAGCTCTAACGTATGCTTGGGCCTACCAGGCTGGACTTCTACCCTACCTTCTACCAGCTACTTTCGGGCCTTTTGAGGGCCATGAGAAGCTCTTAACTCTACCATCAATCACTAATAAACGTGTACATGTTAATGTACCCTGAGGGCCATGATTTATAAAAAATAAATCCTCTCTGACCATGATTTATAAGAAATAAACCCTAAATGTATGCTTAGTGACTACTTCACAACATCATATATATGAGGTATAATGCACTTGTGTATCTCTAATTTGCTAATTTGTAGCCTTTGGGGGCCCAAAAGTCGCCAGAAGTAATCTCAGAGCATCTAATCTCTAGGGACATGACTCTGTGCACAACATCTTTCCCATCCCAGAAAAATTCTGCATGAAAACCTATGTAGTTTCATTCCTTGCCTTGATGCTATAGCCCTTCCTGCATACTTTGTATCTCCCTTTCCACACAGTACCAAGGTACTTCCAATGCCCCTTCCTCTACTGGCGGTTGTGC
Source organism: Phakellia ventilabrum (assembly GCA_963921505.1). Classification (NCBI taxonomy): domain Eukaryota; kingdom Metazoa; phylum Porifera; class Demospongiae; order Axinellida; family Axinellidae; genus Phakellia; species Phakellia ventilabrum. Next base: position 2,250,292 of record OY997401.1, on the reverse strand, counting down.
TGTCCCAGAAAGCACTGCAGTGTGCTCAGCAAGTCACAATGCTGGAAGGTTGTGCAGAGTTGGAGGACAAGGTGTGTTAATTTGAACATACTTCTTTGAGACCATTCCCTCTACTAATTTCACAGAAGGTATTTTATCACCCTGCATACGTAATACAGTATGTAGTGTACCTTTTGGGTATCGTGATGGTGTATTATTTGTCTATATGTACTTTGCTATAATGATTACGTAACTACATTATCTTCCTCAGTTGCTATGCAGCCTGGAAGGTGTCCACCTCGTACTGGATGTACTTGCCAGGGTAGTACTAGGTTGCAGCGAGAGGCTCCCATGCCCCTTGCCAATCTATGAGCAATTGGGCTTCCTCTGTCAAAGTTGGGAGGCCAGCCTCTGTACTGTAGCCCAGCACTGTGCAGGACTGGAGGATGGAGAGAAATATTTGGATGAGGTATGCTGGGGTGGAATATTTAGAACACTGTCAATGCTGACTGCTGTGCACAAATGCAGCGCTACAGCTGCTCTTTATTTAGGCTCTCTCTGTTTTATTTCTCTCTTAGCAATTTTTAATCTACCTTGCTCTTCCAGCTCTTCAGTGTGAACCTAGTGTTATGATACATCTACACATACGTATGTAGAGTGCATCATGAGTTTAGTGCAAAGGCTTTAGGGATAGGGAACAGCAGGTGGAGGAGCCTACATAATGCCACTGGTGGAAACTGATATTGCTAATAAAATTTCATATGTATGCTCCGTTGTGCACAGTCTATGAAAGTTTGTGTTTTTTCTTTAGGTTTTAGCCAAAGTTATCGATTCTGCTGGAGCAATTACATCGATTTCAGGTATGCATTATCTGCATACGCATTTGAATTATACAAATAGTTGCTCTGAAATTTATCCTATCGTTGTGTATGGTCCAATTGCACCTACGATATTTTCAATAGTGATAACCTCTTTCTCTCTAATTCAGATCGTATTCCAGTATCTTCAGTCATCCTAGATCGCCTATTTTGGCTTATTGGACTACCGTGGCCCAAGGTCAGTTTCTGCAACTTCTCAGTGGAATCGCCAGCGTGACCGGAAGTCATACGCTACAGTACAAATTTATTTGCACAACGCGACAAGTATACAGATCGCAATATACGAATATCCGTATACTAATAACTGAATGCCACTCACTCTCTCGCCCCATATCTATGCTATTTGGACAGTTTACGGCTTTCTGTTGAATTCACTACATCAGCACGATCAAAATTAATAATTAATGCGCATTGCACAAGCGACGCATGCTTCCAGAGAAAATAACAGCTGTAATAAACACCATGTGATCACCAAGAGGGGTATCGCATTGCCAGCTTCCAGCAGCTACAGCTTCAATACTGGTAGAAAATAGTACAAAATAGATAGTATCACAGATAGAAAGTATTTAATTGTGTGTCCCACGTATAGTCTTTGTGTATGACAGGGTTGAAGTTGATGTACAAATAACGTTGAATATTGTTACAATGTTAGATGTAAAATCGAGAAATGGCAACACATATCACTAAGCAAGCTCTCAGTTACATGCTAGTAATGGTGTAAAGCATCAGTCAACTAGTTTAGTGCTGAGATGTCATGCTACAAAGTAGCTATACATCTTGATGGAGTATGTCTCTCCACTTTCACAGAATGGCGACCTCCAGAATATGCCATTAGGGCCCTTGTGGTCCGTGCATCCTGTGCAAAAGTTAGAGTACTAGTAAGTACACACATGCTGAAAAATTCAGCGAGGAAGCCTAAACGTTCCTCTGCAACTTACAAGCAACAGCAATAGACAAATGCGCATGCATATGTTATCCATGTGCCAAACAGTTGAAGAGGAATATTAACAATCCTAACTATAAGCCTCGATGGTGTAACAAGCCATCTATACAGCAACCTCAATGCAGTATAAAGGTCTGTAGAAACACAGAGTCTCACTCTGTAAACGAACAAAATTAGCTTCAGTTTTTTTGGTTTTTTTTAAAGGTGCAGTCAAAATTCATAAAAGAAAAAGTTAAGAAGAGCACAAAACCAATAAAATAACAAAAAGGGAAAAAAGTTGCGACTACAAGTAGCAATGATAGATTTAGTGCTGGGAGGCAATTCTACCCTCAGAGCAGGTAAGGTCAATGGCTTCCCTAAGCATTCCAGCAGGATGATGGTATGAGGACCTTGATCCTCTGATGCACATGATGGCAGAACGCAGCAGTGAGAAGCTGAGTTTGCAACGAATCCAGAACAGGGTTCTGCTGTATGGTTGGTCACGTCTCTCGGCAATGAGGGTGGCAATCCGTTTGTAAACCACAGTTGCAATTGGGCCCATCCCTCCCGACGTTGAAAAAACCAGCGGTGAGAAAGAACCGTGCTCTACTTCTCTCACTCTCTCATCATAAGCACGCTTCTTCTCTTGCTCATTTCTTCTGTAGCATTGAGCTAGAGTGGTGCCGCGGTGACTCGGTGCATACGGGTTGAATACCCTAACATCAAAGAATGCATTTTGTCGGTCGCGTCCCCAGAAGTTCTCTGCTACAATATCAAGACGAGCGCCGTCCTCTCTGTTAGCTGTCCTGTGTCTGAGCTGTTCACTTTCCAGTGGCTGCAGGGGTGGTTCAGTCCCAACACTATGGCATGTTTCAGTGAGGAGTTGTGCTGTTAGGTCACGAAGTTCATTATGCCTAATTGAAGGCAAGCCACCACAGGGACAGCTCAGGGCATGCTCAATGGTGAGCTGTTTTCCACAGACACATTTCGCTGGCAAAAGTGGTGGTCTCCATCCATACCTGAGGCACAGAGTATCTCTGAAGGCTCCTTTATGTAGGGCAAAGCCGTGTTCTGCCATGGGTAGAGCTGAGAGCCAACTTGAGGCACCCTTCTCTCTGGAGGCCTCCAGTGCCCTCTGCTGACTGCTAGGTATCCTATTGAACAAGTCATTGGCACAGGTTGTTTCGTGTTGTCTCTTGGCACGGCGAGCGATAGACTTGGCTCTCTTCTGTGACTCTTTGCAATTAGCTGGATGGGTTGCGGACTGTTGTACAATGAGAGACACAAGTGGGGCTGAAACATTTTTCGATGTGGTGTGGTGGAATGCAGTCAGTTCAGTAGGATTAGTGATACCGAGGCCACCAAGGCGTGCAGGCAAGGCCAGGAGATCACGTTCAGTGTCATTTGGTGCGTTTTGGCCAGTAAGGGCAGGCAAGAATTTCTGCCTTATTGCCTCCTCCAAAGGTTCCAAAAGGTTACCAATGTCAGGGGTGGTTCTAACAAGGAAGGTCCACTTACTTGTGAAACCATGTGTGAAGGCAGCGTAGGCTGCATGCAGCTGGCTGACTGCAAAGGAGGACAGCTGCTCCATCTCCCTGACCCATTCAGAGACCATCTTCTGGACATAGCTTATGACGAAGGATCTTGTGCCTAGGGCTGCTCCCAGATGTCTCTTCCCCTCTAGAGTGATGTTTACTCCTGTCCCTTCAAAAGCAGTGGTTGCAGCTTCAAGCTTATCCTCCTTCCCAATCAGCCATGTCTTTGAGGCGTTTGGATGGTACCCATAGCTAGGACCTACTTCAGCAAGATGGTCCCACCAGGATCTGAGGTGTACCAGACTTCCACAAGCTGCTGAGTCATCGGCATACCATGCTTGCTTGATGCCTTCATTTGACAGACTCTGGATAAGTGGAAGGGTGCCTATGGCATACATTGCCATGGCCAAGGGGTCTCCCTGTGTTGTGCCTTCTTCAGAGAACAAGGTTTCTCCATCAATGAAGAGATGTACATCTTCTCGATAGGTGTTAATCAACACAGTTGAGAGGGAAGGGCAAAGATGCTGGATGTTCCTGAGGGCATTTTCTCTGTTAAGGGAGTTGAACGCATTTGAAGCATCTACCAGAATCGCAGCTTCAGTATCCGGGGACTCAAACATCTGCCGCACAGCATGCACTGCAGCCTCACATCCAGCTTCTTGTCCAGCACATAGCTGAAGTGGGCCAGCAGCTTCCTGGATGTCATCTCTGATGGTGATTAAGATTGCCTTTCCAACGATACGTCTTGCTGTTTCTCCTATGCCAATAGGTCTCACCCCCGGGCGTTTATCCAAGGCTATGAGGCGACAGGCAACAAAAGCAGAGAGGCTCCTTGGATCTAAGAAGGAGCAACAAATTCTTCTTGCTGTGGACACCAGAGCATCACAGAGATCAGAGGAAGCAGACTGGAAGGAGGTGCAGAGACGTTTCCATCCCGCTGCATCAAGACCTGAGGGGCCGGCTGCTCCTTCTGTCTTCAGTGCAGTTTCCCGTATCAGTTGGCCATCAAGTTGGTCAAATAGAATGAAGTGTGATGGATCTTGACTGGACGAGATCGGCATGGTGACTGCTGATGGTACTGCTGGATTCCTCGCTGGGTGTTTCTTCTTCAGGGCTTCAATCACTTCATTGTTCATTGGAAGAACACCACCATTGCTGTCTTGTGCTAAGAGCCTGAGTGCAGCTTTCACCTTTCCCTCCATCATCAGCTTCGCAAAGGTGCGGGCCATTTGGCCCTCAGGTTTTACTTCGTTTGTTGGCGTAGCTCTCCTTTCTCGTTGACGTTGGATGGTACGACCCTCAATCACTAGGGAGTTGATATCTCCCTTTTGCCATAGTTTCAATCTGCGTTCCAGATGGGAGCAATGATCCTAGGCTTTTGATTTGGCATGAGGCTTTTGGAGCAGAAGGGCAGGCAAAACCATTGCAGCTTTCAAGGCAACACGTTCCATAGCTGAACCATCTCCAAAGGCACGGAATAGTCGCGACATCTCCCTGACAAATGATTTGCCAGATTTTCCTGATGGTAGTTTGAAAAGATTTCTTCTCCAGTGCACGATCTCCTCATAGCAACAGTCAATTGAATGAGCAAGAGTTTCACCGTCAATTTCACCCCATATAAAATTTGGAGCGGCTGCATCATCATATGGTGGAAGCTCATGCACTGCTTGCCTGACATCTGCACACGGACCACTACCGTTCTCACTGTTGGTGGCACTATGAGTAAGAGTGACAGCTGTGCAGCCATCTTCGGCGGATGAGACCAGGCCCATCTGTGTGGATCCATACCTGTCATCATTGTTGCCATTACTATCAGGTAGGTCCAGATTTATCGCGGCACTGACGGCTGGCTCCTGGTTTACACACCTTCCAAGCCGTCCTGGTAAACAGCTAGAGCACTGACTACCGTTCTTTCGACACGAACAGTTTCTGCAGCGACCTCCACGGTTGCAGCGGCAGCAATCCCTTGTTCTCGACATCTCTGCATATATCCTTTATACCGGATTCAGTGAAGGTAAGAACTAGACCACTACAGCTGAACAACTCTCAGAACACCACCATCTTGGTCCTAGCACGAGACTGGTGTGCAGTTGTGCTTCAGTACAAGACATTGAGCGGATTCTACAACAACCAGTGGTCTATTAGTTGAAGAGTCAATGACGACCGTTGGTTTGTGCAGGGATCATTGTAATATCTTGTATACCCAACTACATGCTTCTGCTACATGCGAATCATGTGGTGCCAATCCAAAAAAGGGGGAATGCTTCAACAGACGTTGCCCAGCACCCGATTCTGTTAATATTTATCTAAGTCTCTTAACTAGTGACCCATCCCACCTCACAGATCAAAGCTTAATCTGTATTGTCTGCTATAAACACTTTCACCAAATGCTGAAAAACATCCAACAAGGGACTGGTCTGAAGCAGTATGTAACAAGTGTTAGCAAAGAGGCAGCAGTTAACCGGAACCATGGTATCGATCAGGTTATTGCCCGTATATCCTCAAAAATGACTAGTATTAGAGAGGATGGTGAGAATATTTCTATTAGTGACTACTATGAACTTATTCTATGCATCATTGCAAAGAGAGTGGGCCAATGCATGAAGAATGATGAGACTCTGCTATTACCAGCCCGTCACAGAGATTTCATTAGTGAAGTCTATGCCAATGCTTTTCAGTTTCCATCACTTACAGTGTCCGAAAAGGACATACCAAGTAGCCGTTGGCTACTTTCCAGATTATATGTGAGTGAAGTACACTGTAGGCAAAGGCGTTATGGAACAGTTCTGTTTCACAAAGGTTGTGATATGATACAGGCCTTGTGCACTGCATTAGGTAAAAGCCAAGTTGTCCAACGTCAAGCTGAGTGTGAGCTAATGTCTGAAGACACTGAGCAGGCCAGCCCACCAAACAGTGAGAAACAAGTCCAAACAGTAGCACTGTACCTAAATAATAAGCTACATGACAGAGCTAGAACTATCAATGCTTCCTTTAATGAACCTCCTGAGAAAATCCGTACTGTTAATATCCTAAACATGATGGAGAATACCAATTCCTCATTAGTCAAATTCCTACAACCAGTCTGCCAGGAATTATTCCAAGAAAATCTTTGGAAAATGACACAAGAGCATTCGGCTATTTTATGCTCTGTGTGTGCTCCTGTTCTGCACAAACACAACAGTTAGCTCTCCACTGCATGTCACATTAACTGAAGCAATACTGTGTCATGGTGGATCACTTCAGCTTGTGCGAATATTAAACCGAGTCGGTGCAGTAGCTTCACTTGACACTGCAAATCGTCTGGCTACTTACATTGTGGACAAGTGAATAACTGAAGGTATACACCCTGAACTTCAACCCCACATGCGTATCAGTTGACAATATAGATATCCTTCAATCAAATGCTTTTGTATCTAGCTTGGACTCTTCTAGAAGCTGGCATGGAACTTCTGTTCAATGCGTATAGCCACTTCCAGTGTCAGGCCATTTGACACAGATGACTTATATGTCTCCCAAACACTAACCAGAAAGCGTCCCTCATCATCACCTATAAGCACCTCAGTACCAGTTGAAAAAAAGTAAACGTAGAAGACATACACTTGCAGAACAATCATCCCCACACACAGCAATTAATCCACCAGATCAGCAGTGAGCCTTTGAGTCTCTGGATATATCAGAGTATTGCCAAAGACACACAGTATTGAGCCAAGAACACTTTAATCATTAGAACAGAATTCCTTACGGGAAGATCTGTTTAAAGCAATCTGTCTTCGGTACTTCAAGTCAACTGCCTCGAATCAGCCTTTTCCTGGACTACAGTAACTGCTGAACTGTGTTAGAAAGCAAGCAACTGATGCAGAAGTGTCTAATGTAGTATATTTGGAGTGAGAGAGCCGATTCCAAATCAACTGTAATGGTAGTGATTGGACGGCCTTTATACAAGAGTTCAATCAAATGTAATTGTTGTGGGAGATGCAAAAACCTACAACATTCTAAGGGAGATCTGCTTTGAGTACAGAAGTCACTTGAAATGGTTAATCCCGTGGCCTGGGGATTGGCATGTGCTTTTTTTAATTACCAGAAGGCTCTAATGAAGCCTTATGCTGACGCTGGACTAGCCAGTTTAGGGAAAGCTTCTGGTCACAGGCTGAAACCTTTACAGCTCTAATTCAAGCCTCAAACTTCAGAAGAACTCATGAGTTCTTATTGCAATCTTTTGAGACATTTTCAGGTATTTTCTTTCTCTGTATATGACCCATCATTCTAATGCTGACACTGAAATAACACCTGAAGTTGAAGTAAAAGTATTAATCTCTGAGCTAGCTAGTCAGTTTTCATCACTCACTTCAGCCACTGATTTACAAATATTTTAGGAATCATGCATTTTGAGCGCAACTCAATGCCTATAACATACTCTGGTTTCAAAAGCTTTATGGAGAAGCTGGCAGGATGCCAAGACACAGTGGTATCATTTCATTTCAGTAGATTGCTTTGCCTACATTGGTCTCTTTGTTGCTGTACGTTATCGAAACTGGGAGTTGAGAAATGGAAGTATGAAACTACTAGCTGCTATATTCTCAGCATTCGATCAACCCACATATCAAGAACTTATACCACACCATTTGAAAGACCTTTTAACATTACTTAGTACTGTTCTTCATCACCTAAGGAAAGGTAGCTTCAGTTTTCACCTAACTTCCTCAGTGGCACGGTATTGCATTTGATGAATGCCATGAGATGTGTATTAATAAAGATGCAAAATTAGCACTGGTCCGTCTCAGTAAGCAGAAAATGGAATTTTTATCAAATTACATGTCTTTTCGAGCTGCATGTTCAAAAGCAGATATTTCCAGAACGCCAAACTGGTACAAACAAGTGTACTCATACTCCATCCACCAAGGATAAAAAAGTAGAGACTAATATCCAAAACATGTTCATTGCTATTTCAGAGAATGGGCTGTACACTGATATTCATGTGAACTACGGAGCATTTCCGAAGAAATGTAAAATATAAGCCTTTGTTTACATCTTCTGCATGCAAGTACACTTTGCTGGTATGGCTGTATCACCCTGAAATTCTGTGCACTCATGGCCGCTGTCTTGATTTGCACCTTTGTCCCTTCGTTTCTGTTCAAGTTCCTTAGGAGTCTCAGGCATAGACCCAGGACTATCAAACAAAAACCAAATGCACTTCTTGTACCCCAGCTTTAAAATGGGGTGTCACAAACTGGTTTACGAGTAATTGTAAATACTGTTTCATGCTATTCATTGTCGGAATAGGATTAGTCTGAATAAAGAACATTCCCTCTAAGATTGCTGAAACTGGTATCCACTGCACAGGCAAAGACTGAAGTATTACAGGAACTAGTTTGTACCACTTTTGGATGAATCTGGTGGTATTACTTTTAGCTGCTTTGTATGGGAGCTCATCCTTATCAACCAATGCCTTTGGAGTAGAAGAAATGGGCCCCAACAAACTATCAAAATCTAGATTTTCTGCTCCCTGCTCGGATATCCATGCTAGCTGGCGTTTTAGATATCGTTGACTGATTTTTCTCTCCTGCTCCAATAATTTTATATTCTGTTTCTGTGCCTTTGAGACACTAAAGGTACACAAACGCTTTCTGCGTTCTGGGGCACTAGTGCTAGGGATATTAAGAAACATTTTGGATATTAGTGCCTCAAATGGTTTCTGTCTGATACTTCTAAATGTTAGAAGATCATGTGTTTGTTCTGGATTAGCCGGCTTTTTTTCAAAAACATTCCATAGACTCACCCTTATATCAGCCATTCTTAGTTCTGAACAAGAATTTATATGCAATTTAGCTCAGACAGCATACTCTGTTACATCTAATGGTGAGAAACAGCTATGCCCGAGTCTTTGGAGCAATGCGACTTACGAGTGTGGCTTCACTGTGTTCATTCTGCTGGTACCAGAAAGCTACTATTCTTACCAGACACAGGACGTATATCATGTTGGATTAACTGTTGCTTCAAGGGTTCCCAGCTCTCACTTTGTTGTACCACTTAGCAGAAGTTACAAAGAGGAAGCAAAATTCCTGGGCATTAACAATCTGCCTCAAGCACTCCTTGATGACCCAGATCTAAATGGTATTCCATGTCAATTAAGGCCACAGGCCTTACAATCACTGTGTGTGTACAGGCTGCGATTATATTTCCTTTTTCGTTGGTATGGGCAAAGTTAGCTTCCTCTCCACATTTATCAATATGCTTCCTTTATAGCAGGTGGCACAGATCCCCCAGGAAGCATTGGTGAAGTACATTTAGACCCTGACTCACTGGCTCTACTCTCGTTTTTCCGTTTGATGGGCTATGCTTATTTCCAGGCTCACACATCAGCTTTTGAGCTTCCATCTCCTGTATCCCTGTATAATTCCATTACTGCTCAAAGTCACATGGAACGCCATGACAAGTGGCTAGGAATGATACGAAAAACAGTCTGGCTAAGGGCGGATACAGACAGCCATAATATGCCATCTACCCAAGCCCTCAGGTTACACTGGATGAGATGCACATGGGTTATTGGAATGTGGACCAGTGCAACACATAACGAGATTGATATGCCAGGTAAATAAACTGTGACATACACATATTTTTTGCTTTGTATAATCAATGTCTTTCAGTGGGATGTGCTTGCTTTTTCACAGCACTGGAATCTTATGGATGGCACCGTAAAGAGGGATCGTTGGATGTTGTATGGGAAGTGCCAGAAAACTTAGAGAAAGCCAAGAAGAGATTAGATTTTGTTCTCCATGGCTGCAAGTGCAAAACAGGTTGCACTACTCAAAGATGCAAATGCAGAAAAGAGGAGAGAGATTGTGGACCTGGCTGTCGGTGTACTAACTGCCACAATACTCACCATAGTTCAAGTCCAGGTGAAAGTATTGAACTCGAAGTGCAGGATCAGTTGAAGAGCCTACAGGATGACCAGTATGTTGAGGAGAGCGATGATGAACTGGAAGTTTCAGATGCTGAACTAGATGAGATAATGGAGTTTGTATTTGGAGGAGAGAGTGACTGTGAAGATTGCTATTAACATAAAGATCCCTTTTTTAGCCATTGTTTACATGATAATTTTATATATGGATGCTTTCAGTATGGGGCCATTTTCAGCTTCCTTCATGCAAGGCTTAATTTTTTCTTGTGCAAGTTTGTAAGTCCTTTAGCTATCCCCTGGCATCTTTAGCACCCGTGTCCTGCACCTACCCACCGCACAAATACAGCTATAGTCTACCCCATGTCATTATCACAAAACTGATGGCAAGCAATACAATCCACCTTCAGATTTATATAGTCAATAATTTTCACTTAAAGCGGTTTGCATACCTTTCTTTATCCTTTTTTCAGCGCACACACATCAACTTCGGCCATGAAACACCGTTGAGATGGGGAAAAAACACACTAGTGTTGTAGCTGTCGAACGATTTTTGACCGCCATTTTTTTCAACTTCCTGTGTTACGTGATTGCAACTCTAGATTGAATTTGCTTAAAATGAATGGCTGTTTGAAGTATTAAGAATTCACCCATTTCTGCTCCTTTACAGGGGTTCATTTAGGAAAAATCCCCAAGGGGGGGGCAAAAGCATGTCGGAAGACATTTTGGGGGGGCGTGCGTATAGTGAGCAGTTCTCAATTTTGAAGGGTTAAAATTCCCAAGGGGGGCACAAAGTTTCCAATGGGGGGGGGGGGGGGCGAATGCCCCCCTAAATAAAGCCCTGCTTTATTAAACTAGGCATTGTATAATTGTGAATTGCATTGCTGACAGTTTGGTACTTTATTTGCGTGTTTCTCTGTAACACAGTCTAACCTATTTCAATGTTTAAGCCGCTCAATCTTGTAGAGCTACCCATGGTGATGTATCACTAGCCTGCATGCATGTGTTTCCAGCCGTTACTACTTTTTGTGGCAGTGCCTTTGCAATTGAAATAGGTCTACTGATGTATTTATGGTATGTACGTGGACTATACACAATGCGTACACACTTGCACATGAATGTCCAAGCCTAACGCTATTGTAGGACTTATTTTTGCTTGCCCTAGTGTTACCATGTGTACCTAATTATTATTTCTAAGCATTTAAGTGCTACTACTAGAAAATGTGACTAGTCCACTTATTATCTCTGCCTAGAATGGTGAAAGTGCATCTGCAGTGGTGGACCTAGTAGCTGGTAGCAGTCTCAGCCGGGAACAATGCCAACAAGTCAAAGAAACTGCCCAGCAACTCCTCAGCAGAGGTGAGGATTATTAGTTAACTTTTTATTAGTTAATTTTACTTGTGGAAAAAGGCTTTCGCACGTGATATGGTGGCACCAGTGTCACCAGCTTTAACCTATAAACTTGCCCCAAGAAATGGCCATTTTCACCTATGGAAGACATTGGCGTTTTCCTTGGTATGCCTCCCCCACTGTGTTTGCTTCCCAGAAGGCAAACGTTTCAGGAGGAGTGCGCATATATATATAGAATGCCCCTTCTGGCAGTGCTGTCAATGCCCCCATTTTTGTAACATGGTTTACTGCACTTAAAAAAAAACATCTATTTGTTTTAGTGGAGGGAGGCACATGAAACAAGGCCCAATTTGTCCTGCCGTAAAGCTGCTCTTTGGAAAGACAGAGCTACTTATGTTTCCTGTTCCAGGAGAGCCACTACAAGTCTACAGGGTCGAAATAACAACTATACACATCACTGGGGCTTATTAACTTAAGGAATGGGTGCTTTCAGAAGTGGTTTCACATTCATTTGACACACTCTCCATGGTTCCCTTTGTGTGCAAAGTAATAATTCTCCACGGCTGTGAGATATAATCTGGGTGAGGAAGGCCTGAGTACAAGGCTATTATACATGATGGCTAGACCTCCCCACTCTGGAATAGTTTCCACCGCCTCTGTCTAATTACCTGATTGGCCCTGTATACATTCTCTGCTTTAGATACTTCCAGCAAGATCTGCAGCCTGAAGGTGCTTGCAGCACTTCCACAGCATGTCGGTGAAAATCTTAAACTCAGAGGATTTCAGCAAGCATGTGTGAGTGCCATTTATAAACTCTGGACTGTAGAGCCTGGCTACTACATGTGCCTATCACATTCAGCTTGGAAGGGTTGTACTGTGTGCACGTTGTATACCGTATAGCGGGAAATTTACACTGGGGAAATTTTTCGGCAAAGCCAATAGTGTAGTATTGCGGAAAAACTTCGCCAGATCTATTTTCGCGCACACTTGATTGGGCGAAATTAAATTCTACGTGTACAAAGTGGCGTCTTGTACGTGGATTCTGTCTTAGAACTTGTGACGCACGAACAGTCAGAGATCTGAGCATGTCTACCACACAGCTTACCAAGGAAAGCTTACTGCAGCTCCCAGGTTAGTAGAGGTTGTGTAGCCTATGTGTAAGTAGAGATATGAGCGCTAAATATGGACGGGACGATCGAGCAGCGATGCGCATGTGAGTGAGTGTGAGTGTGAGCATCAGGGAGCTCTCCGCGACGCGACAGAACCTGCATATAACGTAGCAAAGCCATGGCTGACGGTACTTGACAACTTGTTCATGCACTGCTGACTTTTGCATCAAACTTCATCGGTCAAATTTGTTACCCAATAAAATTTTTAACTGACAAAATTTTTGGCAGTTAAAATTTCGCCGCTTGAACCGACTGGCAAAATTGCCGAAATTTTACCCCTGGCGAAAATTTCCCGCTATACAGTACATTGTTTTGCATAGTATACCATTTGACAAACAAGACTGCTACAAAGCTGCTGACTCATGATTAGGTCATGATATCACGGAGCCTACGGCTAAGTCAGTATCTTTTATATTGGAATGTGTATGATTTGAATGAGGCAGTACAGTTTACATTTTGATATTACTATGCATGTTTCAGAAGTTGAGAACTTTTTCACTGCCTTTGGCGCTCCTGACAGTAGTCATTATAGGTATGGTAGTCTTATGACATCATTGCCAATCGGCATGGTGGTGACCTTTGCGTATACAATCTCCTACATTATTATAGCTGTGACTGTATACACTGCTAAGTATTTTTACCAGCTGGGCGCATGCAAAGCATTTGCTCGTTGGTACTAAGATTACTGCGGTCACTATAGGCCAATGTATGCTAACCTCAACATTTACATATTTTCTGTTTAGAGACAAAACTTTATGGTTAGCTAACGGTACAGTTCCCAAAATCTTCTAATAGAGAAAAGGGTTAATTGAAAGTATTTATGTCTACTACAGTGCTTCATAATGCAAGTTGCTGTCTTTCTCAATTACCAATAGGTTGACTGCTGTACAGATGTACATGTGGCGGTGGCGTACACCATTCCTGCTGTCTTAACATCTTTAGAGAAGGAAACAGCATCATCACTATTTGCATCTTTAGTGTAAAGGCTGATTTATAATTAAGGGAAGGGGATAAGGGGACACTGTTGTATAGCTATAAGGAGCAAGATACATAACTACGTGTATTTATATGATAGAAGTACCCTTAAAAATAGATACACATCACTACCCTGGAACAAACATGCATTATAACATTTTCTTTTTTCTCCCCAGTAATATCAAACTGGAAACGAGTGAACTGCAACTAGCTTTAGCCAAGGAACTGCCAAGTATTTTATTTGCAATGTCAAGAAAAGATTTGCCACGGTACTGCAAACCTGAATTTTTGTACAATTAGGCATGCATACACTTTTACGTATCATCTACATGTATTGTCAGGAGATTCTGTCTGGGAAACCACTACCTACCAATACACCATACGGTGGTACTACCTGAAAGTAAGGAATGATTAATTGATGTTAAGTCATAAGAGGTACAGTACTGTCCCTGTCCTCCTACATAGGGGCCAAAGATTTGATGATTGATGTCAACATGGCATTGCCTGTTGTGGAAAAACTGATAGCTACAAACAACCCAGACATAACTCAAGGTTTGTACGTAGGTACATGTACATGTACATATTATACATGTATAGTAGTAGTTTACTATTACGTGTATACATATGACTCACTGACTCATGTTATATTATGTACAGCACTGATTGGAAGCCTGTTCAGAATTGCTCCATTAATGGGTGAGTAAATTCACTCACTTATCTTTCTCATTTTCATCTTATGTATAAGTAAAAGTACTGTATAAAAGGAAAACGTGTGATATTAATACGGGTAGAGAAGATTATAAAATTGATTGGTGATAGCATGGGTTGCTGTGATATTTGGGTAGCACTGTCCCCAGACTCTCTGCACGTTTCACACTGGAGAGCTTGGTACTTTTTCTCTCGTGATTTAACTTATGTACATAATTGCACATGGGCAGGACTGCTCGAAAGATTGTTGCACTCCTCTACCTTTTGCTGGTGGCAGTCTTTCAGCGCTCAGTCTGCAGTACAAACGGGCTCTGAAGTGTTGTAATAGCTACAAGAAGTGTAGATTTGCTGCCTTCCTTCGTTGTCTGAGAACTGCAGCTGTCCTTGCCCACACAAAAATTTGTCCTTCTATCTTCTTTCTATACTCATCCCAAATACCACATGTATTACCTACCGTAGAGACCGGTTAATAGGCGCATACAGTTATTAAGCGCATAATTTTTAATAAGCGCATACTGTCTTCCTGTTATTTTATTGGCGCATCCGCTAGTTACAATTGCCGACGTATCAAGATTGTGTATGCCGTGTTTGCGAGTTAGTGAGACAACGAGATGGCACGCGCTGAAGCACCTCGCACTCTCCAAGCTACCGTGGATAGCCAGCCACCCGACAAACAGAAGAGAAAGAGCGAGACTAAGCTGAAGGTGATCGAAATCGGCACACAGCAAAACGGTCGTGATCGTTTCTCTCCTCGCGCGTAAGTTGCAGAACCTCGCCAACAGTAGGCGACCGTAGTCTCTTGTAGATATGGTGACCTCGAACAACACTCTCGTGCAGATACGCAGCAGCATCTTCATCGGTTAGACTTGCCATGATCTGTTGTATTGATTTTTTTCAATAATCGCATACCGTCCAATAATCGCATACCGTTAATAAGCGCATACTTATAATAAGCGCATGGTTTCTTGCCGCTGAACACGATAAGCGCATGCGCCTATTAACCAGTCTCTACGGTATGCCATATGAAGTATGTGGCTAACTATGCCAAAAATCAGCATTATGGCTTTTGAAAGTCAATTCAAACTTTCTGTAAGAATGTAATATTATAAAGGTGGAGGTTTGTTTCGCAGATGCATTTCTCATCATTGTGCTTATGTCGTCTTTGGTATAATTTGCATATCTGCTACTCCATGTTAACAAGTACTCACTCAGGCTCTCCCCACCAATACATTTATGTAATGTCCTTGCAGATGACTCATCTATTGTAAGCTCCAAGTGCCTGCCCTTGTTCACCCATGAGTGTCAGCAAGTTCGGAGCACTATCAGGTGGGCTTAGATCAGAAGATACTGTACATCAGAGGATTTTGTTTCTTTCCACCATGTAGCTATTGATTCTGTACTATTAATAAGTGAGAGGAAACACGTTACCCCAAAATATGTTAGATTGCTCAGTAATGTTACCCAGTGATTGGTGATTAACTCATACATACAAGTATTACTTTCTTGGCAATGTAGCGTAGCATAGTAATACATGTGTACTTGCAACTATTTCCTAGCCGACATTATATTGTTGCCTACAGAGTGACTGTCATCAGAGAATGAAGTGCTGACTGACTGCTATTTCTTTATTCCCTGATGATGGTACATAGCTATATGCAGTAAAACAGCCGAGTATTATAACTCATCCAACAACTTGTTTCATCTTGCACAGCTTTCAGCCAAAATTCTGAGTTGGTATTTGTAGTGTGCTTCTAGTTAGCTACCAGAACTTGCCAAAATAAAAATATCATTGCTGCCTACCACTTTTTCACTGTCTAGGCAGCACAAAACTGAGTTAGCTTGGCCTATTGGGCTTACAAACATTCAGTAGTGTCCAGTGCCACTATACTCGTTCTATAGTAGCATAGTAACGTAATGACATATAACTTAAATTGGTGTACATGATAAATGCAGACACATAGACAAACACACAGACAAATGTAGGAAAGATAATCTTAGTACTAGCCAAGCGCATGCGCCTGGCCAGTAATATCCGTTAGAAAGTTGGAGCAGTTACATATAGTATGGACACTTATTGATTTAATTTACTGATTTCATCTCACATTACAGGTACAGCAGTTGTGTTTTTGCTTATTGTGTAAACCATATCATATTCTGTAGCAAACACCTCCGCCTCTTTTTTCCCAATCCCAATCCTCCTACGACTGTGGCTGAGCTGGAGAACCACCCTGTGATAACCAAGCTCAGGGAAGCATTCCGCACAGGAGCTAAAGACTGCAATCCTAGGTACATGTGTAGTTATATGCTTATGTATGCCGTATATGTAATGTCAATAAAGTGCATGTATATTATTTTTATATATCTTTTACCTAATGAATAGATTGCAGGAGTTCAGTGTGATCTCGTTTGGCCAAATTGGGAAGTAAGTATATAACTGTAAGGTATATGAAATGTAGTGTTACTATTACCACGAGAGTACTTACATTGCAAATTATTTATGAATGGTCATGCAGAGGTTTATGTGTGCATAAAAGTGCCACTTTCTGCAGTTGTAAAATTGAGAGTGTAGTTGTGTGATAAATGTACCAATTAAAATATTAGGCAAATTGGCAGTTTTCCAAGCATATCCGTGATCTTTCATAAACTAGCAGCCATTTTGGTGTACAAGCCTACAGGAAAGAAATGGATTGTTCAAGAAAGCTGTTACAATTGGCTTTAGTTTTGCATGTCCTGTATAGTGAGAGGGTATGTCAAGTACGTATAGGCATCCTTCAATTACATAGGTAGCATACCACTCATGTGCATTGTGCTTGTTCACTAACCCTTCAATTATCACGTACATGGATTAAGTACATAATCCATGGTGATCACAGGAAACCACCCTGTGTCAAAACTCAGACCAGTATCATATGTAACCTTGTCCCCAAAGCTTCATACTTGTATTATCTTATGGAATACTGTCAGCGCATTACATACATGTACCTACACGTGATAATTTTAGAAGGTTCTATCATACGAGCTATATTTGGTGTTGAGTATTTATAATAAAGTTCAAGCCCAATATGTCACATCTCCTCTTCACAGTTGGTAAGTGAGTTGATCAGGCAATCGAATGGCAGTGCTGGTACAAGAACAAGTTGTTATGGTCTTAGGGGAATCGGATGTTTCTCAGCTTGTGGTTTGATCAGTTGCTCGATTAATGGGCTCAGTTCTAATTCTGAGGTCATTGCGATTCCTGTGAACTCTGCCGGATGACACAGGACCTGGGAGCTTTATTAGGCCCCACCAGTCTCGCTGGCACCTGTCTGCCACTTATGTTAATCCATACTATGATACTGGTAGATTCTTTGGTAGGGGCGGCAAGGCCTAATGCTATGGTGTAAGTCAAAGTACTTCTTTTGTTCTGCTTTGAATTTTTCAGCCAGCTCTTTAAAGTGCCTAATGTGCAGCCAGGTTGGGATGAAGAGCTTAGGAAGCCGTGAGGCATCTTTGTGTATGCATCCTCCCAGCAGAGCCCACACTGTAGCAGTGGTGTTTTTCTATGGCTCAGGAGGGCCATGTATGGATCAGGAGAATCTTTCAGCAGGTCTTTCACAGTTTGCACATTTCTCTCCACTAGTCCATTTGACTGAGGGTAATATGGCTGTTTGTGATGTGGTGGAATTTGTACGACAGTCAAACTGTGGTTTGTTGTCACTTATCAATGTGGCAGAATAGCATGGTGATAGCCTCGTCCCCAGGCTCTCTGCACGTCGCTGGAGAGCCTGGTACAGTCATTTTCTCACATGATTTGACATACTTAATTGCGCATGGGCAGGGACCACTCGAAAGAAGGTTGCACTTCTCTACCTTCTGCTGGTGACATTGTTTCAGCTCTTGGTCTGCGCCACAAATGGGCTTCGAAGAGTAGCTGCAAGGAGTATAGATTCGCTGCCTTCCTTCGTTGTATGAGAACTGCAGCTGTCCCCGCCCACGCAAAAATTTACCCTTCTATCACCCTTGTACCCTACATGTAACGCACATGAGAAAATATACCAGGCCCGCACCTGTGCTAGAGTGAAACTGCGCACGTGGGCCTGGGAACAGGCTACCATGGCGAGGAAAGATCACTTTTAAGGCTGTTACGATGCTCACTGGCAATGTGGAGGACTAGTTTGTTGCAGAAACCAAGGACCTGGCGACTACCTCTCTGGATACCTTGAATAGTAGTCAACAGCCAAAAGATAGGTAGTTCTCATCAGCTCAAATATGTCTGCGGCTACTTTTTCCCAGGGAACAGGTGACTGCGATGCACTTAAAGGATTACTCACGGCTGCTACAGAAGAGAGACCATTTTGAATCCCAGTGACCCAAAGCGTGATGGACATCTATACTTACGATTGGTTTGGTGGGTGACGAAACCGAAAACTTTGACTGTTGGTGACGAAACCGAAGACGGAAGCCGCATGTGCGCACTCCCGGATGTACTTTGACCTGTGACCCGCGAACGTAAAAACTCATCGGGGTGAACGCACGTGCCCTCATGATGAATCCAGCCATGACAGGTAAATAGTGTTCGAGCACTTTCCAGCGATGACTGGCAGTGATCGATGACAGGCGCTGATAGTCTGTTTTCTAGATACTAATTGAGAGTATACAATGGACCAACTGCATGCTTTTGGGGACAGGAGCAGGACGCTGCAGTAAAGAAGTTATGGCTCAAAGACGTCCGAGCGAAGCTACCAACCGGCCCATCTCGGCTCCCACCACCGCTACACCTCCGCCGAGCGACGGAGGCGGCATCAAGACCAAGTGAGAGCCGTCAGGGCCAGTCGGATGTCCACAGAGACCGCTCAGTGCCGTGCGGGCGCAGAATCGAGACCAAATGAGAGCTGCCAGAGCAGCACGCAGGCAAGATCAGGTAGAAAATAATAGATTCACCCCAGGATTGTGCCATTAAATTATTATCTGCTCCATGGCTCTGCAGGTAGACACTGATCATGAGCGCTTCAGGAACACAGACTGGAGAAGAGAGAGCAGAGTATAGTATCCACTCTTCTGCTGTCCAGGTTGGCACTGCGATCTGCTGACTCTGAATCCAGATCATTCAGCACGCAAAGTCAGCAAGGGGAGAAGGAGCCCAGCCTCCAAGATGGTGATGAGGGGCAAAGCCAGCAGCCCCTCTTCTGACAGAACTCATGTCACTGCTGCTACTTGAATCTTGACATTCTATTCTGTCCCATTATTCTCTGAACCTTTATTCCCTATCCTATATTTTATGCACTTATTCATGATTTTTAAAAATGGATTAAACTTAAATTTAATACGCAACACTACAGATAATCTAGATGTAGCTCTATATGCACATTTATGCAGTGATAAAGTATATTGAAATAGTTGGTATACTGCGCTGAGGCCTGCCATTTATGGCAGGCCTCAGTGCACGCCGCGAAGCAAAGGCCGCACTTGCTTGTAATATTATATATATATATATATATATATATACATACAAATGTGGGCTGACAAAACCATTGCAGTCTCTTTCCTTGAAAGAATCGGATTAGGCAGGGAGTTGCTGTACATGTCTCGCCTGTGTCAACTCTTACTGGCTTGATGCATGCTGAAGAGGAGAGGGCTGAGAGAGACTAATGGATTGCGGGCAGAACCATGGCTCGGGTCATCTTTGTCTCCTAGACTCAGGTTGGGACTGTATTTGGGGTCTCTTGGAATGGGGTCAGGAATGTTACTGCATCTCAGATTGGGACTGTGGTTGTGTTCGGGGTCTATGGGGGACTTGGATTGGGGTCGGGAATGTCACTGGGGCTGCGGTGAGGACTGTGTTCGGGGTCTCCATCTGTGGCTGTGGAATGGTTGTGATCGGGATCTCTGGAGGGGCTTGGATCTTCATAAGAAGCGCAGATCCAAGCCCTTCTGGAGACCACCCCTCACATTCTATACAGTGCTAGAGATATACTGTGTTGTTGCTAACCTCTTCGCATCGTTTCAACAAATCGCTCAGAGACTATTGTTGTCATCAGATTCATCATCGTCTACCTCCGGATGAACGCCTAGGAGGAAAAGCTAGTGATCTACGGTGGCATTGATGTCATCTGACTGGAGCTATAGCAGTAGGAAAGAAAAAATTGTCTTGTTATACGTACATAACTGTTACAACTGATTAGAGTAGAAATCCATCTGCTGCAACAATCATCATATCCTACACAAAATATTTTTGAAGTACTTACAAGGTCACCACAGTGATGACTGGACTGGTGGCAGCTGACTGACATACTATAAACTGAGATATAACAAAAAATAAAGGGGACTTGAGCTCCAGTATACATATGTGCTAAAGTAATAAAAGCCTTGTGAGACTGTCGTGTTTTAATACAGTCAAACACTTAGTCTAGAACTTACAAACATTAAGCTGGAATTGGACATCCTCTGGTATTTTTCAACGGGACAGTTTCATGACTCCCTTCCTGGTGACACCGGAGGTAGAATTTGCAACATCTGCATTGGAAGTGTTGCTCAAGAAGAGGCAGCTCGTATTGCAGGCACCACCCTTATGAAGAACTGCTGCCTTCAGCTGCTTCTCTTCATCCAGGTCCAATTCTGTTATTTCACAAGCCAGTGGAATGTACACGGCAATACAATTGGGGCCATCTCTTGGGGTGATGCAGGAATGCAGAACTCGCAAAACCTGTGAACAGAATAAGCAAACATAGTAGCTGCAGTAGAGGTCACCAGACCATCAGTAGGAGACTTCAGTATAATTATAGAAAGAAACACTTAGTAGGTCTGGTAAGACCTGCTAGCTGTTTTCAGGGAACTGTAAATTTTATTATTGTAATATTACACCACTTGCTATATAACTAACATACGTTGAACCTATCTCATTAGGGCAGGGTTATATGCTATTAATTGAATTATAGAACTGAACAGCAATGTCCACCATTAGCATGTCACTCCGTACATCATCCAGGCCAATGGGAATCGTGGAAATTTCTACTCTGTTTGTGATGGATGTCAGAGTCGACTTTCCCCCGAGGCAATCATACATAAATGTCATGAAGGCTGAGGGCACTCTTTAGGGCTGTTGTCTTATAAGCTAACAATACTCTCCCCGCACTCTTGCAATAATTTCCACAATATCATAATTATTTGCTAGTAGTTTTCAATGAGATGAGATACACACCTGTTCCTGACTCTTTGCTGTATGCCAGGAGAATTGGGCAACAATCAATCATGGCCATCACCATCTCGTAGTGCAGGGTGAGGACACTACCAACAATCATGAGGAAGCAAGGGATGAAATTGGAGCCTAAACAAGCCTTGGCAGTATTGAGAAGACCCTCTTGCTGAAACCTATAAAACCCCTAAAACTAGTGAAACTCAATCCTTCTAAAACTTTGCTGAAACTTGTAAAACCACCATAACTTTATCACTTGCGAAACAAAGTATGCCTATGGGCTACAAACAAATGCTAGTCCTCCCACACCAAAGTCACCTCAAATATAACGAAAGTCTCCTTTACAGTGCATTACCTATGTATGTACATACACTTACGTATATGAGGTAGTTTTAGAAAGCTCAACTGTATGTGGTATTAAGTATGTATAGTACATTACTGCAATGTAATATCATTTTACTATCAGGTTTGCAGATGGCAACTTACTGGTGACATGCATTATTGCCCTGCTCAAACTCAGCCTGGACCCTTCACTGACTGTGAGAGCTGCTGCTTCTGTCCAGGTGACTATCTAAACTAGGAATACGCAAGCGTAATATGCCTCGCATGGCTACCAGAGGCATGCATAAACAGGTAGTTGCTACGTATTAAGGCTGCACTACCTAAAAACGACTGTAGAAAAAAACATGGCCTTCAAAAGTAGATCTCTAAGCTGTATCACGTGTATTAACCCCTGGGGGTGTGCCTGTACTGATGTCATCACACCGGGTTGCACACGAGATGCTGTTGCCCGATGCACATGGGGGCGACTATTTTCGCGAGTCAGTCGCACAAAATAATAGCTGAACAGAGAAGCTGGAGCAGGTACGAAAAACGACTGATATCCAGGTGAACTATGCCTCTATCTACAAGATTTTCCGAGAATCAGCCACGGATGGCACAAGAGAGCAGACAGAGGGGCTGTAGTGCTTGAAGCTTTCGTTCGCATCGCTCGATCGTACCGTCCGTGTCCAGCGCTCATATCTCTACTTATACAACGGGTACATAAACTCTACTAACCTGGGAGCTGTTGTAGGCCTTCCTTGGTAAAACTATGTGGTAGACTTGTCCAACTCTGACTCTTCGTGCGCTACAAGTTCGAAGACGGCATCCCTGTAACTGCCAGAGACGCCATTTTGAACACATGCCGTTGCCCCAGAGGCCCCCCGGGACAAAACGTGACCCACAGCTTGAGATATAAATATATATATAAACGCTAGCTGAGATTCTGAGCCCATAGGTCGCGATTATTGGCCTCGCTGCGCTCAGAATGGGCGGATCAAAGAAGCCGCACAGTAGTACAAGGAAACTAGAGGTGTGAGAGTGCTTTAGCCAGGTGTGAGAGTGCTTTAACCAGGTGTGAAAGGGCTTTAACTTGCATGGTGCCAGACAATCAACTAAAAAATGTTTTTCTAGTGGAAAGTTTAGTGAAGAAAGATTTTGTGAAAGATTGTGATTTTTTCAGTACCCAGTCAACATACATGTACAGACCACGATGACAACAAGTGTAAAAAAGGACCTAGTCCGCATAAAAAGTAGAAGCGTATACGTAGGTACGGAGAGCTAATTAACAGACCGAGGCCAGGAATAATTTTGCAGTCCTGGATAAGCA
The DNA here is from genome assembly GCA_963921505.1 of Phakellia ventilabrum. NCBI lineage: Eukaryota > Metazoa > Porifera > Demospongiae > Axinellida > Axinellidae > Phakellia > Phakellia ventilabrum. The sequence continues at coordinate 2,227,059 of OY997401.1, read as the reverse complement.
GTTACTTCAACCACTAGGCCTGAAACAATACACTTGTTTTTAATATTGTGCATTGCACCCTCAAGAATTGCAATATATTGTCGTATTGCAATACTGAAAGTCGATTCGGTTTCATGCAACCCAAACTCAGTTAAATCAAGCCTATCATTAGGTCAGACATAATAGCGTTTGTCACAATCATAACAGTGCACAAAAAGAGTACAAAAAAAGTTAGTATGTCAAAGTACAGGACATTAAAAAAAAGTCAGCGCCTCAGGTTTTCATACAAAAAGAGAAGATGGTCAACATTTTCTGGAGAAAGACAGGATCTCTTCTCATTCACTAGATTTCCAGCTGAGCTGAACAGCCTCTCACTGGGCACACTTGATGCGGTGACACAAAGCACCCGTTTCACAAGCTTTGACAAGTACTTAAATTGTTGCTCTCTGGCCTTCCACCACTTCAAGGGTTGCAGGTTGTCCGGTGACTCTGGATCTTCAGCATCATACTTTCTGAGTTCAATACTAGCAATCTCATGGGGAGATAGTTGTGGTGAATGATCCCTTGTCCCAATGATGCCCTCAAAAAATTTCGTAAGCTTCCTCTTTTTTTACTTGTGGTGGCTGCTGAGTAGGCTCCGGCTCTGTTTGTGCTTGTTTTTGCTTTTCTGCATCAATAAGTTCAATGAGTTCTAGCTTCACACTGAACCAGACGTTATCTTTTCCTAAGTCATCCAGAAAAGGCATAGCTTTAAATCGAGGATCCAAATACATGGCAATCGAAAGCTTCTTTTTAACTACATCATCCTGGTATCGAGACTTCAGGTCATCTCTGATGACTTGCTTGATTCTTTTTGTGAGAGCATTGTCATTCTCAGCTTCAGCTAAAGTGTGGTAGAGCAATTTATGGAGAAGAGGTAGAACAATCCCAAGGGTTGGGTATTTTTCCCCGCTGACTATCTCCGTTGCACTGTGAAAGACTTCAAGCATGGCTACTAGTTCCTCTGCTGCTGAAATCTCATCATCTGATGGCATAAATTGTCTGGCATCTCTATCTTCCAAAAACACGGCACATATGGCTTGCTGCTGTTCAATAAACCGGTTTAGCATTGCATACGTACTTCCCCATCTTGTGACACAATCACCTAGGAGCTTGTGGGTAGGCAATCCAAGTAGTTGCTGTTTGTCACGTAATTTGGATGATGCTTTGGATGATCTATGGAAGTGTCCTGCAATCTTTCTCAGCCTGCTAAGCATCTTTGAAACCGCATTCAGCTCAAAAGACTTTAATACGGACAGCTGAAGTGTGTGTCCAACACAAGGCATATTAAAGATGTCAAGACATTTCATTGCATTGACGATGTTCTTGGCATTATCGGTGCTGCTTCCAACCACTTTATCTCGAATGTCCCATTCTGTCATCACCTCTGTCAGGGCGAAACTCAAGTTTTCAGCAGTGTGATCAACTGGAAGCTCTCGGGTACTCAAGACCATGCTTCTCAATACCCATTCACCATCAATGGCATGGCAGGTAAGGCTCATGTAACTTCTCACCTGGTACTTGGCTGTCCAGAGGTCAGTAGTGACTGAGCAGTGCTGAACGGTATGTAGAAACGCTTCCATTTCTCTTCTCACCTCCACATACTTTGTGGGAATGACAGCCTGAGAGAAGTGAGTGCGACTTGGAAGCTTGAAGCGAGGCTCAGCTACCGTCATCAGCCGACAAAACCCCTCTCCTTCCACGACAGAAAGCGGCCTCAAGTCGCGGATTATAAACATTCCAACAGCATCAACTAGCTGTTTGTGTCGAGTTGAACTTGCCCCTAGAGGTACCGCATGAGCAAAACTCTCAGCAATGGAAGGCTGCTGTGTCTCTGTTGTGGTGGGTCCTGTCTTACGTAGCTTTGCATACTCCTCCCTGTGATGGCGCTCCAAGTGAGAAAACAAATTTGTAGTGTTATTCTTGTATGACATATCTTGGTTGCAGATACGACAAACAGCACGCTGCTTTGACACGATAGTTCCAGCTGCATTCCCTGGAAACCCAAAATGAACCCAAACTCCGCTCTTAGCTGCAGCATTTGGGACAATTTTCGCTGCACTACTCTGCGTAGCCATTTTGTTCTGACACTGCTACTTAACTAATTACGCAATGCGCATGGCATCGCAATAGTGCAATAAAATCATTTTGCAATATATCGATAATCAAGGGCGAGCGTATTGCTGTGTATTGCAGTACTAAACATTGTAATATCGCTACCTATCGATGTATTGTTTCAGCACTATCAACCACACAAAGCTACACGAAGCATAAGTTCTCAATTGCAATTTAAGTGCCTAAGGCATCCCTAGCAAGGGATGTATCCGGTTTAAGCTTTTTACATTACCAAATAATGGCCATGAAACTAATATAACAAATTCTACAATACCTTGCTTTCACTCATGAGTCCATCTTCATAGGACAGATGCTTTTATGGATTGTTCATGGAGCCAGTTTATATGGCTGCTACGGGAGAGTGGAGAGACTGCTTGAGTCTCACATTCCCATCATCTCAATAAAGAGACATAAAATGTATATAACACTTCACAGAAAGTGAAAGTAAACAAACCCTAAGTTGAAAAGCTTAGTTTTCACCCAAGGATCAAATGGTATAAATTTTATTCCTCTGTGACCCCTCCATCAGACAGAACGCTTATATTATATTTACACCCCCTTGGCAGTGTATATTACTAAAAGAATCAGAATTGCCTTTCTTTAATCACAGATTCAGAGAATAGCAAAATCTCATAAACTAACCCCCGGGAAGATGTTGTCCCAGTTCAAGGATCATGTTTGTCAGGTAGGCCTTGTTTGCTAATTTTACCTACAATTGTCAAGTTGGAATCTTTATTTGCAGTTTCTTGTGGAGTTGCTTCATCAGAAGAAAGGTTTTATATTGAAGGCAGACAAGAAGGGACCATTCAATCAGGTATATTTATAAACCTATGAAGACATTTCATTATGCCATTGATATGTTAATCACTTTTTGGACATTTTTGTGTACATTAACATATGCAGGTTTCTGTGGCATTTGGACAGAAAGACTTGAGACAGTTTTTTGAAGTGAGTCTTTGAATGTTATATACAAGGCTTTCAAATTTATTACTATCCCCATTCCTAGCCTCGTCCCCAGGCTCCCCTCCCACGCGCGGAAAAGTAAAGGAGGAGGGGAGCCTGGTCGATTTTATCACGTGAGCGTACACGTCTGACGTCAGATTGTAGCTGGTTTTGCTTGGAATGTGCGAAGCGGTCCACTTCAAAGCCCTACACCCACGCGCTTTTTTTGTACTGTACGATAGCAGACCGGCAAAAAGTAAGAGAAAGAGTCCAAAAGAGTGACTGAAGACTTGCTGAAGCTTTACGAAGAGTATAGCGACCGTTCTGGCTGAAAGAAACGCCAGCGGGTGAGTAATCAACGGGAACTGCAAATTTAAGTTTGAAGCTAGCCGCCATAGGCCAGCGAGCTATGGTTTTAAGAGCCTAGGTCTATACACTACGGCAATGTTTCAGGCTCTGTAGCCTCCTTCGTAGCTTATTTATACCGCTGGCTAGCTAGCGGCTAGGTTAGCATACTATATAAAACGCGCTAACTAACATAGGCCTGTCTAACCTGCTCTGCTGCTGGCTTTTCTCTCAGCCGGAACGGTCGCTCCACTCTTCGAGAAGCGTGAACAAGTCTTTGGTCACTCTTTTCGACTCTTCCGCTCTTCGAGAAGCTTGAACAAGCCTTCAGTCGCTCTTTTCTACTCACTGACTCTCTGCCCGTCTGGTACTAAAAAAAGCGCGTGGGTGTAGGGCTTTGAAGTGGACCGCTTTGCACATTCCAAGCAAAACCAGCTACAATCTGACGTCAGACGTGTACGCTCACGTGATAAAATTGACCAGGCTCCCCTCCTCCTTTACTTTTCCGCGCGTGGGAGGGGAGCCTGGGGACGAGGCTACCCCATTCCCACACCCTAAAATAAAGCCTGCTCTTTGTAGTATTCACAAGTGCTCTGAGTAGGAATCCGAAAGAAGCATATATGTACATATGCATGTACTCTGTTCAACTGCATGGAATAAATTTGGAAAGTAAATGCATTCGCAGGACATGTACGAACTTAGCTATCACAGTTTGCATAGTAGTATTTTAGAGCCAAAGGTTAAGCATATAGAGTATTCTACCAGTTATCGGACCATTATTGCAAAAATTATTTCCGTCCTGCGAGGAGGAAAGTGATCTACGCAAAAATAGAGGTCTTACCATTCCAAGAATGAACTTTATAGCTTGTATCATTGTCATACTACAGGCATTACACTAACAGCTACCTAAACCTCACTACTCGGAACTTGCTATAAATTATGGTAAACACAAAGTTATGGTGGGATTACTAAATAATCAAGCACTACGGTAATCCTTTCGCTTACCGTGCTTGCATGCCATCATTTTCCGCAATGTGTAACTTAGCCTTGTGACAACAACCAGGTCATCCCATTGGACAACAAAACTGCAGTGCTCTACAGAGCCAGACCACAGCTAGACACTGCAGTGCGAAAATCGTTGTGCACATATGCAATAAACGTATATTGGGGACTAATGGTTAACTGCTGCTAAACTATCAGTTTGTATAGTGTCAGATCTATGTTCGGTATTATGTGGTGTCCGGTGATTGATAAAATACTCTATGTGACCCGCTGAAGGATAACCCAGCGCATCACACATTTTGAAAAACAGCTTAAAAAGAAGTACATAGTAGCGTTTGTAAACCTGATAGATCTCAAGATGGTTCATTTACCTGTTGTTTGCATCCTCAGTACATAAATGTTAGTGGATGGCTGGCCTTGGTTTGGTGGGTTAAAGAATTCTTTGCTGGCTAGCCAACTCTTCCCACTCATCCACGTGTGTGTTTATGCACATATTTATATTTTATATCTTTATGAAGCAAACTGTAACAGTATCTAGCAAATGCCTGTACAAGGATATAACTTCGTATACCACTTGCACCCTTGTGCTAACTTGCTTCACAGCAAGGCCTTACCTGTTGCTGAGCGTTGACTTGAATGTCCTAAAAAGTGCACCCCAGTTTGTCTTTAGATATTACGTGAGTATAAGGCCTACTGTATCTGCTGTATTGTATATTTGTGTGCCATAAAGGTGCTATTGCTAATCATACAGTGTATGTACATGTATATGTATATTAAACTGTTACTCCTCAGGCTATTAAGGATGTGTTTGTCCCTTTACTGGTCTGCCAAGCTACCCCACAATCCTCTGAGGCTCTAAAATTTGTGGCTAAAATGACAAACACAGTAAGGAAAACTGTAATCCTGATCGTATTATGTATTTTGCAATCTTATATTTGGGGGGGGGGGGGAATTCGAAGCTGAAGGTGCTAATTATGTGCTGCATCAAACTCCATATACGTAATATATAGTGTTAGAATCTTACATGAATAATTCTGTTTGATGATGTAATGAGGTGACTATAGCAGATCTCTGAGTGGGAGTTATCATTTGAATACCTATGAAGTCATCTCTGCTGCCTTCTTTCCTTGCTAACTAGACCTTTTGGTTCTGGGATACCCATTGTGCGAGGGTATAGGAGTGATTTAATCAATTTTTAATTAGGTTTCTCATATACGAAACCCACCCATCTAGAAGGGGTATAGCTCGGTGTACACACAAACTATGGACTCTGAGCAAAAATCAGCATGATGAGCGATAGTTACTGCTTCTAACCTTGCGGTATCAGAGTGAATATTGATTACAATTACCTTCAAGCACCCTGAGGTTGTATATACTCACAAGAAGTAATACATTTTTTAGGCCAATGTGTTTTCAAACTATCCACCCAAGTTCTTCACTTCAGCTGTCGTTATACTTACCCTAACGAGGCGCAATGGCAGAGGTACTTGTAAATTGAAATCTCAATAAATCTGCATAGCTGCACTCACACATCGACGCCCTTTCGAATCACCTGCTCATCTCTGCCTTCATCATTTGCGGTCCATTTGTAGCCTTTCCATTGCATGGTGGTTGGCCGCTCAAAAATATTACATTTGCGGCACACGCAAGGGGTAGAAATAGATACTATGTAAAAGATTTGCGGTATATGGATCATGCAGTATGTATGTACGCACGCACAGAATTGCCGTTCACTTATAAACAACTTGACCACCAATCTGTGTGAATCATGGATGCGCATGCACGCCAAAGTTTGATGATGGAAAGAAAATAAACAGCTCTCAATATGGGTCATGGAAGTACAGATGCATGGGAGGTGGCCTACGGCACAACTATGGAGAAGGATGGGGTCCTGTGCTATAGGAGAAACTAACCAATCAAGCTCCAAATGCAGTAGTCATAACTACTCTCAGGCCATGCCACCAAGGATGTCAAGAGTTACAGAAAATGAAAGGCAACACCAGCACTTTGTTGCCTAGATTTTTGGTTTTTCTTTTGGCAATGCTGCCGATGACTGATGCGGTTAGATGCTTTCTTTCCTCTTCTTTCAAAAACAGGTCCGAGTTGGATTGGTCCAATGGTGTGTAAGTCAACAGCAGTGGGTTTATGTAAATGTAGTACAAGGTGTTCATTTCTGTGGGGCGCTCTGAAGAGATGCCCTTTACAATATCCTCAGGCACTGTCCCCCCATCATGCCTTGCAAACGCTTTTCTAGCATCAATCAACTCATTGCTCAGCTTCTGATGTTTTGCAGCCCTTCGAGTCTGATTGCTCCTCTACTCCCATTTCAAAGACAACAAGGCTACTAAGTGGGGCCAAATGCAGAAAGAAACTATTAGAAGACTGTATCTGTTATCAGCACCAGCATGGGCATCCTGGATTAACAATATAACGAGCTGTCTTGGTAATTCACCCTATGGCTAGCATGCAGTCCTGGTGACTCTGTTCAATCCAACAGCAGATACTCAACAAGGGCTGGTTGAATCCTTATGCAGCCCGTATCATGTTACTGGCTGATGCAAGTAAAAACAAAACAAAGGCTTTTGGCTCAAAACAACAGATGATGGCAGTCTAACTATCAACAACACACAACTATTATCAGATTCAATGTCAGATGTTTGTTACAACAGAATTAGTATCTGTTGTAACTTCCCTATACTTGCACGTTACACATCTATCCATCACAGTAACTGTTCTGGTTCTAGATACTGAATCCACAGTCTATAAATTATGTGAGGGTCTCAAAGGCATCAGAGAATGGTCTCCAAACTACCTGCATAACTTGGCAATAGCTGCTAGTGTATGTGTGACAGTGCTATTAGGTAGCTAGTACGGTAAAATAAGAGAGGGTGTTTCCAGAGCTTGCCGCCGTTTTCTACAGTCATGACTGCTACTTGCTATGAAACAGTAGGTAGTTGAGTATAGCCCTTGCTTGTTCTGTTGCAAAGCGCCACCATGAAGTGACTGCACAAGTCACAAAAAGCTTTTGCTGCAAATATATCTACCAATACATAGTAATGCTGAGACAAAAATAGACACTATAAGTAAACTCAGCCCACCCAAAAGTTCCTATAACAGTTGTTAGAATGGAAGCTCTCACGTCTTGGTAAGCTCAGTTTGCCAGTGTCTGGAAACCCCAGCACTCGGTTTTTATTTCAATTCGTGGAAGAATCAAGACTAGAGTAGAGTACAATTACAGCAGCTACTGGGCTGCACAATCGTATCCTCACCTTTTAGATTCTAATAACAGTGGTGACCCGAAAAGACGGCTGCTGAGCATGGCATATCCGCCACCATGTGATGCTTTACTTTGTTCTTGAAACAGATAGAGTAGCATGTACATACCAGGTAGGCGTGGCTTTGTTACAGCAGCATGAATTTTTTTTGCCAAAATTTCCATTTGGGCGTACATGCTGGAGATTCTGTACCCATTGTGAATGGGAATGATCTTGTCCACTAATGTTGTTTTTCCATTTACGAATAACAATTCTCATTCCTTATACTGCCTAGTTTTGCACAGAATAGCTGTCTTAGAAACAAAACCTACTCAAAACGTTTGTGTCACCATTTTTACCTCGAGGTGCGACATGTCAATGCACGTGCGTATAACTGTATTGAAAGATAATTACGCCCTCACGCAACGGGTATCCCAGAACCTTTTTTAATATAGCTAGCTATACCCCGATTCTAAGTCAGTTAGTGACCAATGCGATTCCCTCCTCGGTTTAGTACCTTGGGATCGGGGCATAAATGATGCAATAGTGACCTTGGCTTTGCCTCACTCACTAATATTATCATTCGCACTCCTCCTCCTCATTTTCAAAACGATATTAGGTCACTAACTCCATACCTCCATCGTCACAAAACTTCTTAAAAATCCTGTGACTTGGGAGTCCAACATAAAGTGTAACAGTGAATGGGTATTATTGTTGCAATGTACGTATCTGTTTTCTCTAGAGCCCAAGATCACTGCTTCTGGACTGTATTAAGTATATCTTCTTGCACCTGGTTCGTAATGGGCAGCAGAAAGACCTCAACACTGCATCCAAATTTTTGAAGGTGTTGTGTATTTGTGTGTTTATGTGTAGCAGTTGTAGCTCAAGATCTGACAGGGGAATTAAAAGATTATAAAGATACGTACGTGGCATGGTAATTAGAAGACCTTACTGTGTAGGTGCAGAAGGAGACATGAAATGTGTTCTTTGTTAGTATCAATTAGAGAACAAACCTACCTGTCCTTTCTAGTTTATGTCCGCAGTTTGTAGCCTGCAGATATATTTATCTGATATTTGACACCCACCATCCACTTACAGTCTGAGGGAGACTTTGAAATGACCACTCTGCTTCGATCAGATCTGAAAAATGTCCTAAATCTTCTCCTACTCCACCTGAGCACTCATAGGGAAAGAGTACTGGCTGGGATGAAGATGGTAGCAGAGATGAACCAGTCAGCTGGAGAGCAGAAGCCACTGCATCGGGACATTGAGCAGCAGATGGTGAGTTCATTCAGTTAGGATGATGTTGCACTGGAATGTCAGGCTGGAATATCAGCTAGTGTATATGTCGGTCACACTTAGGAATGCAATCTCGAGATTACGTCACGTAAAATATCTTCAGAAAAATGGCGCTTCTTGCCAGAGACATGGCTGTAGCTGTACAGCCAATCCATAGTAGGAAGTGTAAGATTTGAATGCAGCAGTGCAGTTTACATTTTGATGTTGCTATGACAACATTAGAAGTTGAATGTTCTTTTGCTGCCTTCGGAGGTTTATGTGCTCCTGATACATGCTATTAAGCTTTGCTAACCCACTCCACAGCTATTAGGGCCTTGAATGTTGCTCTGGCTGATTTAACTTTAGTTTGGTCTTCCTATCTGCACGATTATAATAGATCTTTATCCATTGGAGGGTAAATATAGGTACTAAATGGAGAAATACAAGAAAACGCATGTTTTGTTGTAGTTATCTTACATGAAAACATAAGAACATGTTTGCTTCCTTGTAATTTCTTGTGCTTCCAGTACTTTTACCCTCCATTAAGATGGTGTGGATTGTGTGCAAGGATGTGGGGTTAACAGTATTGAGTCTGCGTGCATGTTACTACAAAAGTTATAGTGAAGGTCATGTTACAAAGTGCTGCAATCATTTATTGGCTGTGGATATGGGTATAGCATGTAGGGGGTTGTGGTGTATGTGTGGTTGAAAAAATGGCAAAAGATGTAGGGGCGGCAATCCGTTAAAGTATTGTGGTGTCGTTTCTACCTTGTTTGGTTACTTTTTTGGGATTCCATCCCTGCATGGTTCTTTATTTTTTTTAAATGTTTGTTTTGTAACTTTACTTAGAACCAGTGGTGAACTCCTATTCAAAACAATGAGATTATTGATATTTCACTGTTGCTATACTGTTTTCAGGGAGCTACAAGATTAACATGTGATAGCATGATTTGGAGTGAAATTTGGGATTAATCATACGAGTAATGTACCAAGGATAGGATTAAATTGCACAAGGCAAAGCCGAGTGCAATTTTCCATCCCAAGTACTGACATTACTCGGCTGAGTGCATCCTAGGTACAAGTAATGTACCTAGGATGGCAAATTGCACTCAGCTTAGCCTTGTGCAATTTAACTCCATCCTTGGTTCATTACTCGTATGATTTATCCCAAATTTCATTCCATACCATGCTACTTGTATATATGACATAATATACAAACCACTATACTACAAACAGAATATTGTTTTATTTATAACCTTTCTTTGCAGGCTGAATATTTGCAGCCTCACCTTCATGGTGTGGTTGCATTCCTTAATTTTATTTTGATTCGACTGGAGTACTTTGAGAACAATAGCAAAGGAAAACTGGTTAGTTACATGTATATTAACATTATTACTACTGTATGATGAAACAACATACTTTTCAACTCTGACTAAATTACAAATCTCTCCAAACATGTTACATCTAAAAAGAAATTAGATGTTCTGCACATGTACAAAGTATTATTACCAGCCACGTGTGTGCAAAGTGTGGGTACTAAGATTGTTTTACGTTCCTGTGTCTGTTTGTTCATCCGCGCTTATCACGTGCACCAAGTTACATTAGTACGTTACTGTACGACTATAGCCATGAGTGCAGTGGAAGCTGCTGGGGCTCAATAGCCCAAGGTATTTTTAAGCATTCTAAGCATTCTAGCTTAGACATGTGTTGCTTAGATGGCAAACAACTGATAGGTAGCGATGCTACCTCTGTTTTAGCAAGTACTAGCACTTTTGCTGGAAGCTGTGCAAAATGAGGCAAGCTGCATGGTCTGTTGCATAGCCTGCACTTACGTACATAATTTTGACTGACCTGTTGCTTGGTACAACCTTAATTACAGTGCCCGGATGATTTGTAGATATGAAATATTAACCTAATTTTTTTACTTTTTGCAGGCCATAGGCAGCCTAATTGAGCTGATGAAACTAATGGGACCAAAATATATTACTCAAGTGAAAATGAAAGTTTTGGGCATCCTAAGGTGTGTTTTTAAGGTATATTATTTTTGTTGATCCAACGTCACTTCTGTCTTTTATCCTGTGCTTGCTACAGGCACTGTCTACAACTAGGAAATGAAGAGATAACCAAACTCACCCTCTCAGCTTGGAATTGCTTCATTCGTAGGTAAGCCTAGATTAGAATACTGGTAGTATCGTTCCCTGGCTCTCTCCACCCCGCCCACAACAGGAAGTGGAAGTAGAGAAGAGTGGAAAGAGTCTGATATGATTTGAGTACATGTTGCTTAAAATGGAGAACCCTTTTACTGCTCTGCAAAAAAACCAACAAAAAAACGGCAAGTTCTGTGAATCTTGAGGCTTTTCATGAAGACTGAAGGCTTGCCAAGGAAGCAGTGCATGATAGCCTCTAAAAGGTAGACAAAGCCTTTAAGTTGAGATAAAGCTATGTATACACAGTAGCACATTTTTACCTTTTCTGCTAGCTTAGTTTATTTCTAGGTGTTTTTCTACCTTCTCACAAGCTGATTCCGTGACAAGGCCCTCTGTTAAGCCTTCAATCTTTGAAAGCCTTCAGATTTACAGAAGCTTGTCATTTTTTTGTCATGCAACTAGTAAATGGGTTCTCCATTTAAAGTGTCACTTGCTCAAATCCAACCAGGCTCTTTTCACTTTTCTCATTTTTTTCTACTTACGGTTCCTCTTGGTTGGCGGATGGAGAGAGCCTGGGAACAAGGCTAACTAGAATGCTGGTACATCGAGATTAGAATGGGATAAAAAAATTGAAAGGAGGCCAGGATCTCTGCCAGTCACCAAGCCTGCCACGGCCTATCTTTTAACCAGCCTGCTTTGAGTTTATGGGTACAAATATATAAAGAGCTGGATTAATTCCTACGGTGTTTCATGTAGAAAATATAGCCGGGGGTGGGGGATTAGATTGAATATATGGGCATTTTTGTATAGCCTACTCAGGTGCTTTGTTGAGGAGAGGAGTGTCTAGTGTCTGTCCTAGGAGGGGAAGGAAGTGTCTCCTTCATCCATGTGTTATGAAGTTCTACCCTTTTTTTTCTATGATAAATTTATGCATTCACAGAATGAGTGCAATGGTACATGAAATAGCTCAGGGCTAGTACTAGCATGCATCAAAATATACTGACATGAAACTACTTTATTGCCAAGGCCAATAATCGTGACATATGGGCATCAGAATCTCAGCTAGCGTTTATATATATATATATATATATATGTGGCAGTCCCATGTAGAAATCGAATATTATTCCGGAATTTAATTTTTGAGAAAAACGTGATCAAAGTTTAATAAACTTATTTGAGCACAAACGTTTGCCTACTTTAGTGTATACACAATCTAACCAGTACAGCAAATACCTGGAGTCTTTCACGGTAGGTTGCGACAGATGCACATGTGCAAATCGAGTGGGAGCCTTTCGTAGCATGCAGCTGCTTTGATCACTGTCAATCAGTCATGGCTACAAACTCTACTGCCGAGTCTATCCTGCCTGCAGTCTTTCTTTGCGACACATAAGCGACAGCGCCGAGAGAACTACAGTAAAGGGTAAGCAAGGGCCGCTTACTGCTTTCAGGAATCACTCGAGCTCTAGCTCCACCCCAACTGATGGAGGGCGTGACTGCACACGTCACTGTGCCCAAGCACTAGCAGGTTTGAAGGAACCATTTGCTGCAATCAGCAAACACCCAGCCAAGGTTCTTCAGAACATAATGGCTAGTTATCCAACCCTCAAGAAACAGAAGTTTGCCCACCAAAACTTTACAGGTAATTGTAATGCAGTATAATGGATTAATTAATCAAACGAACAACGACAAAACTCTTTTCACACAGCATAAAATAAGTGGCTCCGTGAGAATGTGCTTGATGCCCATGGGAACTTCTTGTTTTGCCAGGAATGCATTGTAGCTTGTTTGGGTGTATACACAATGAACATGTCCACAAGCAGCAGGTCATCAAGCAGAAGCAAAAGCAGCAGCCGATAGTAGTGATGACGAAGGGTGAAGTGCAATGACAGAAGCCAGAGAGTCATGTCCTTCATGATGACGAGGAAATGCAGACTTTCTCAGTATGGTGGCAAACAGTGACTCATGATGAAGAGGTGGAAGTTCAGTTCCCACACGAACGGCATGGACTGGCTGGCAAGTATACACAGGAGTATGCTTCTGTAGGTGTGGGTGTGTGTCTATGAGTAAGTGCATGCATGTGTCAATATTCTTGTTCTCAGACCCAGTACCAGGCTCCACTGCCCAGTATTTTGTAAAATAGTCTCATTCCTGGGTCCCAGCTTTTGTCGCTTGCAGTTTGTGCTGGGGGAGCCTGGGAATGAGGCTGGTGTAAAAACACGAGTACTAGGCAGTGGAGCCTGGGAATGAGTCTATGAAACAATGGAGGTGGAAAAATTTAGTAACTCTCCTTTTCAACAGAGTGTCGACCGAACCATGCAAAGAATGACGTCATGGCAGACTTTCTTGATTTTGTAGATGCCAACTCTCAGCCCAATGGCCGACAATCAGGGAGTTACAGTGCCCAATTCTTCTTCCATCTCAAGTTTAGCCGAATAGCACCACCTAGAGAGGGAGAGAAGAATTTTAGTGAAAAAGGCTGTGCTTCCCTCGTCTCTGAGTTTAACAGAGTTCAAAGAGAAATGGGCAAGCATACCTGTGGTCCTACAGCTGCCAGTGAGTGACTGAAGAAGCATCGTCCGAAGGTTGAAGGTTGAGATTTGAAGGCACATGAGGAGACCAAACTCCACCTGGAGGAAGAGAGAAGGCAGCACAAGGAGTTAGCTACAAAGTCCAGAGAATTCTACAGGACAAATGCAAGCAAAGCTAGAGTAACATCATGCGACTTACCAACAAGAGTCCCCAGACAGCATCAGAGAGAAGAGAGCTGGACAATCTCAAGCACAGTTTCACCCTGACAATCAGCGCAGACTACCAGTAGTCGAAGCTCATTCTGTCATGGGGGAGTACAGAACAGCCTGGATCCACATACTATCTCCAAAAGGTCTCCCACAAAACCCGTTGCATCATCACGGTTTACAAGGCACAGCCCGCGACCATCTTTCAACTGGATCAAGTTGAGACCTTTATAAAAGGCAACAGACCAGTAGGTGCCTGAATTATATTTACCTTACGTGCACGACGTGTTGTAACTTGACCTACACCATGGTAATGCTTGGCAGATAGACACCACTTATTCCTTGCAATGCAAAGCTGCACCGCTGACCCGTACAAGAAATGCCATTTATATGCGTCTTGTAGATGAAGGCGGATGCATTCATAGGTGACTTTCTGTGGGAGTCTTGTATTGCCGTCAAAAGTGAGTGCACCTGTCCGACGCCATGCATCAGCACCAATGTTATGCTCTGATACAAAGATTTCAATCGCTTTTCCCACATCAGGGCACTGGTTCAATATTTTATTAATTCGTGTCGATGGCTTCTTGCAAAGAAATCTCTGCTCCGCTATCACTTTAGCTCTCAAGCGCCTTGATCTTCTTTGAATAGCTTTTGCCTGCCGTTTAGAGATTAGTGATCACCCAAGAAATAATGATGTTAATACACATGGTGCAGCTTAGAGATCTACTTTTGAAGGCTGGTCCTAAGATTGCTTTCATGTTTTCCGTTTGTGTGTGTGTGTGTTCGTCCGCAAATATCATGTGCACTAAGTTACGTCATTCCGTTACTATGCCACTATAGCCACGAGCGCAGTGGAAGCTACTGAAAGTTTACAGGCTCAATAGGCCAAGGTACGTCAAGCTAGGTTAGTTTTGTGTTGCCTAGACGGCGAAAGAGTGGTAGGTAGCGATGGTAGTTCTGTCTTGGCAAGTTCTGATTGCTAACTGGAAGCGCACTACGAAATTGCTGTGTCAGCACTTCGCTGGCATCTGATCCATTCTGCAGCTGCATTAAGCTAAGACTAATCTGTTGCTGAACACAACCTTCAATTGAATGATTTGCGTAAAAAAACACCCGGCTGGTTATTAGATATGAAATATCAGCCTTGTTTTTCTACAGTCCTTTTTAGGTAGTGTAGCTGACATACCATATAGCGTGAAAATTTAGTGAGCATTAAATTTGGTGAAATGGCTGAAAACGGCTAGGTTTTAATATTGTCGAGATTTAAGTTTGGCGATTTTAATCGTCATAAACTTATAACATAATAATTGTGCTTTAGCAATGCAACGACGTACGTAAGCCTTCTAGCTGATGATTCTGTTATCTTCCGATCTAGAAGCTTCAAGAAATACCTAGCCACCTTGTTTGAACCGTTCTCAGCGGTGTACTTCCCTACCCGTGCCCTTTCTGTGTGTAGCTATTGTACTTGCCTCGAGGTGTGACAGCTTTCTTTCCGGTCGGCTCTCTCGATCAGACTCTCCAAGAGCCTCCATGTTTGCTTGTTCACCACACGTCCGTATAGTGGGAAATACACGTCCTCTCTTGAAATACTTGTACAGCGCCGTGATAATAGTACCGCTTCAGATGTGCGTGTATCGTAGATAATATATACGCGTGTGGGTGGTGTGCATTATGTCAGGTTTTAATATTGGCAAGAATTTAATTTGCCGATTTTTTTACGATTCGCTGAACCACCAAATTAAAAACCTCGCCAAATTTTTCCGCTATACGATAGCAACTACCTGTTTACGCATGCCTCTGGTAGCCACGCGAGGCATATTATTACGCTTGCGTATTCCTAGTAAGAAGCAAATGATAAAGAGTTAGATACATGACTAGGCAAATGATTCCTCTGATTTATAGTATGAGGAAAATAAGAGTAAAAGAAAGTGTTTGTATGTGCAAAAATGTTTCTGAGAGAGGCTGGGTTTACAGTGCGACTGTAGTAAGAGGAATTTAATTTGTGGGCATAAGAGAGGATGAAGAAAAATTAACAAGATCATGAACCAATTTATACATTAAACTGAGCCTCAAGTACATTCTACGCTTGGCCATAGTGGGTAGACATAGCTGACTGATGACGTCCTGATAGCTTGAACTAAGACGAAAAGTAGGCGTTGCAGAGGGAGGTGTGCCACATGCCAGGCTGGGTATGCATGCACAGCCTAAAGTCACCTCATGCCATTGTGGCTATTTATATATAACCTTCTTTTGAAGGATGATCAATTAGCATGACGGGTGGGGCCTAGAAAAGGCCCCCCACACCTAGCCTCCTAAGGGGCCAGGGACGGCCAGGAAATGAAAGGGGTACCCCTCTGGTAATCCAAGGATAGGGTAATTGGGGGTTGGAGGGTGCAAATAGGTCAACCCAGCTACCCATCCAACAATGCAGATGCGCATGCCAAAAAGAGTGACTGGCGATGCCAGGTTTACTGTGTAGCTTATTGTATGCCCTCAGCCCCTGCTTCACTTATGAAAATTTAACTTTGGGTGATTGAGTTGTGTGCATGACTCATGTAGAATCCCCTGCTTCACCATGTAGAGCCCTCAGTCTCAATCTCAATCATAAATGCTAGTGGTATAGTAAGTTTGTAGAATTTCTATTTATGGATGTGTGAAATTAAAATACCATTTTGTCCTCTAGTGTGGAGCTGGAATCCTTAGGCCCCTTGCTGGGTCAAATTGTGGTTGCTCTCTCTCCATTTGCTGAGCATCACCCGGCAACTGTCTCAGAAATCTTTGAGTTTCTTATCGTTCAGAACCAGTGAGTAGTCTGTAGCTGCGTACTTGTGTGACAATTTGCAGATATACTGTATGCTTCATAAATGTTGTTTTTAAATCGTCCAGAGATGTTCTTGGGTCCTTCTTTGATGAGATCTACTTTATGCCAGATGTACCATCTCTTGCTTGTGTCAACACCGAGCTTAGGAAGCGTACATATACCTCTAAAAGGTATTTGTGTCAACAATTGTCATGGAACATGATGTAGAGCAGAGAGATATATTCATACTTATATACCTCAGAGTAATTATTCTAGGTACATATATAGCCTCGTTCCCAGGCCTTCCCTGCACAAGTGAGCAAAGTAAGCAAGGGAAAGCAGGGACAGGGTCTGATCGATTTTACTACATGCAGAACCGCAGGGTAGAGGTTAGGTAGACATCTCTAATTTAATTGCATAACAATCAAAAGCATGTGTCTACGTAATAGAGCCATGCGTTGACTAGTACTGTGCTGTCTGTACAGGAAAAGAATGTTAAAAGACATTGCTGCCTACCAAGCCTATTTAGCACAAGGACGGCTCGAGTTTTTGATAGAAAAAACATATCCAGTCATGAGTTTAGTTCGAAGTAAACTTTAGACTGGCAGTTGCCTTAGTTACACTCTTGGTAGTGCGTGGTAGCCTATGTCTTGAAAAGTCACTCGATTAGATTGTTTTGCTGTTACTACTAACTCCTAGGCTACCCAGCAGACCTTGTGTTTCATTCACTCACTATGGATGCATCGTAGGTAGTCCGAAAACAAATGTCATTGTCTTTATTTGTCTTATACAGTGAAAACTGTCATCCTTTTGAAAATTTCCTGTACAGACGTCACAGTACTAACCACCATGTGTCTCTATTGCATGGATATGTTGTTATAATCTTCACACAATTGAATTAGAGACATCTACCTAATGACTACCCTGCGGTTGCACACATAATAACAATCGACCAGGCCTCTCCTCACATTTCCTCACTCGTTTCACTCACTTGTGCAGAGAAGATGTGGGAATGAGGCTATATTATGTATATACATACCATTATTGTAAATCACAGCTGTACATTTGAATACAAATGTTTCTACTACATTTTGTTACTACTACTACTCTTTCCAGCCTTCATCAGCAGCTACAGCATGTCCTAAAAGGGGCATGCCATGAGCGTTCTGATGTAAGAATGGATGCACTGAAAGCACTGCATAGACTGTTGAGATCTAATCGAGTTAGTAAGGCATGAGTGAAACGTAATTGTTGGAATATACATGTAGTATAACAGCAATGGTCTGTACATGTACAGGCTTACTTCATTTTCATACCACACATTGTACACATCAACTGTGACAGTGTTCTCTTTCTGCAGGCGGAGTTGGAGAAGTGCATGATAGGAAGTGATACTGTTGATCCCATTATCACAGATGTTGTAACAGCAGTAAGTCTAATTCAGTACAGTATATAAGTTTTTAATACAGAACTTAGTAAACATATAAGTA
The DNA here is from genome assembly GCA_963921505.1 of Phakellia ventilabrum. Lineage (NCBI taxonomy): Eukaryota > Metazoa > Porifera > Demospongiae > Axinellida > Axinellidae > Phakellia > Phakellia ventilabrum. Next base: position 2,208,933 of record OY997401.1, on the reverse strand, counting down.
CGTAGGTTGCCTTGTGCATGTACCAGTCACCAAATGTTTTGTTAAAGGTGGAGTTTTACATTCACTCAAAGATGCATCTGTGGAGGAATTGCTTCTCTGAGAGCTGCATGCTGAACATTTATTTGCTACCAAGCAAAATTATATTTCTTAGGCTATTTGGCAATTACATACATATGCAAATCATCAAAGATGGAAGAAAAAAGGAGTAAAGAAACTTTGTAAAATAAATTGGAGCCCAGTTGGGGGTTGCACTGAAAAAAAATTGGGGTCCAGCTGGGGATTCCATGTTATACTGATGATGTCTACCTTATGGCAGTTGCCATACATACGTTATGTATAGTTATTAGCCTTTTATATGCTTACTGCACTGGTTCCCACGTAAATGATCTCAAAGTGGCTTACACCTTGTTCACAGCTTCTAAAAGGTCTGCGTGGGACTGGTTTGGAGCTTCGAGAAGAGTATGGGAGGTGTCTAGGAGAACTTGGAGGTGTTGATCCTGGAAAGTATGTATGACTTATTTCCTCACTTTTAAGTAATTACGGTGTTCATTGGTTGTGAACACAGCGTAGAAAGAGGCATGTATGCCCTAGTAACTATACGAATTATAAATATGCAACACAGTATATAGGGAAAAACTGTGGAGTGTTAGACTCAATGAACTGAGGATGTATTACAGTGAATGAGAGGTACATCTCCACTCAACGTTGGCTCCGCCATTTTTGGAAAATTGGCACAAGATCAAAATTCTGTGAAGTCGGCCCCGCATCTTCCTTGTGGTGCAGTCGAAAGGCTTCATTTCTTGGTAGCAATGCCTCCTGAACAAACCACCCATTAGCTCCAGAGATTGTACAGGCAAGGGTAACATGCAGGTATGCATTTCACAGTTTGTAAGCAGTGGTGCTACCAAGGCATGTATCAAAGAAACAGAGTGACGTTGGTATTAATTGAAGGACAGTACTTGTACTGTACCTCCATCCTCACGTTTAATTACTCACCACAGGAAGATGTGGGGACGACTTCACGGAATTTTTGATCTCATGCCAATTTTCTGAAAATGATAGTGCTCCCGAGGTGCGTATCAAAGAAACAGAGTGATGTTGGTATTAGTTGAAGGACAGTACTTGTACTGTACCTCCATCCTCACGTTTAATTGCTCACCACAAGGAAGATGTGGGGGGCGACTTCACGGAATTTTTGATCTCATGCCAATTTTCTGAAAATGATGATGCTCCCGAGGTGCGTATTGTAGAAACGGAGAGGACTGTAGACTTCTGGCTGACATTGGGGAAAGGTAGTACTTGTGGTTACTTCTTCATGTAAGCCTTACATGAAGAAGTAACCGTACTTGTACTGGACCTAGAATTATTTAATTCTCACTTCTGATTACCAAGTTTGAAACATGGTTGGTAGACGCGATCGATTGTTTGGACAGTAAGGCTGCGACCACGTAATATTTTGCGCTGTCAGTTTATTCAAGCCAACTCTCAAATGGCAATATCTGAAGATCTAACTACCGGCCCCCTCTGTTTAATATCCACAAAAACTCTGTTGCTAGAATTCTAAATATTGCACTCTCCCCACGGTTTGACCCTTCTCTGTTATCTACACACAACCTACACACAACAAAATCATGTAGGCTTTCCCCCCCTAACCCCTTGGCTACTACGCTACACACACACACACAGACTGGCTATAACTCGCCCTGCTTGAGCCAGGACCACACAAATGCCAGCTGGCTGCAAAAATGGGCGGAGTCTATGAGACAGAAAGGTCACTTTTCTGAAGATAACTGACTAGAGAAGACTGGATGACCATCTGTCTGGCAAGCTGCCTTCTAGCCTTTCAGACGCACTCGCAAAACCTACTACAGACTTTAGACAGTGTTTCAGTCACAAATAGCCTACTCAGCACTATACATGGCCTAAACGGGACCTTAGCAACAAAAAAAACCTTTATACTCTCCCTGTTCTTGAGCCATCGATGTCTGCCCTCTAGCTCATGAGTTACTTGGGTTGATAAGTACTGCATTGATTGTAGGTGGAACTTCAGAGTGATTATGTCAGCACAGTTCTCCTCACATGGCCCGTGAGTCTCGGCCCAAAACTATATTCTGACCCCTCCCTAGCTATAGGAGCTAGCTTAGGCATCTTTCTTGCCGATCTAGGCTTTGAACGTTATCAGTACCGAATTTTGATGGCAAACTGTTCACAGCAAAACTGATAATTAAATATCCATAAATAATTGCGTTTTTCAAAATTTCTTATTGCTATGCATACTTCACATTTAGATATTTTGGTGAAATTGAGTAGGGATTGGTAGGGGCTACCTTCAAAGCTTGTTAGCCATGCTAGTATCTAGTAATCTATGAATACTAGTATGAGCGTGTATATACGCTCTCCACGATGAGGAATGGCAAATGTAGAACATACATATACGTTCACCGGTTAATTAATTAACGATTGGCTAGAAAGTATGGTCTTAACCACCATACCTGTGACAATGGTATGGGAAGTTGTATCATTATCCATGTTTGCTCAATCACCATTTATCTCCAGGCTGGATATTCCCATGGTGTCAACTTCATATACTGTGAAGTATTTTGAGGTACATTACATGTTCATTAGCTAAATGCAAAGCACCCAGCTCATACTTATTACATGAGTAAAGAGTACTAATTTAACTTTGGTGTTGACATGATCCAAGTATAGTCCTAGTACAACGAAGTAACCAGGTTAATTTCTGGGTCAGCATTTCTGCTGGCTTTTGAGTAACTTATGCTTCTAGAAGCATCTTAATCTTCATTAGAGTGTTTATGTGATTAGTTCATCCCAAAGTGATAATAGTGTGTATCATGTAGTGGAGTTGCTGAAGCAGAATCATGTTAAGCTCCTCTAGGGCTGCTAGGTTTATTTGCTCTATAAAATTTATTGCCGGTAGTGTAAGCCACATCAAACAGAAACTTTTCTAAGAGTGGGCATGTGTGTAGCAGCTACAATTATATATTATGTCATGGCTGGGAGGTGGATACAGGATTTATATATATTATGTCATGGCTGGGAGGTGGATACAGGATTTATCCGACCCGAGATCGAATGGATCTCACAGTAGCTATGCAAGTGCTGAAAGCAACATGAGCTTTGCATCAAGTCTGGAACTGGGCAAGACACAGGCTGGCTCGAGGTTCTTAAAATACAAAGCCAAGTCAAAATCAACTCTCAACAATTACAGCCAAAACAAGTGACTGCTTGTAGCTGCAGTGGCATGCAGTTTGCATCCTTTAAGGCACGCAACAGTAGGTTAGCAGCATGGCCACGGACACACAGAAACGCATCAAAATTAGCTACAGACTACGAGCGGTAGGTTACTATGCTTTTTACAACAGTTGTACAGCAATCTAGCTGTAAAAACTGCCGTATGGTCGCTCTAGGTTATGCTGCACTCGTCAACCTATTTAGCTACCCTCGAATATAGCTCGCGCAGGCGCAGTGACTGTGAGGTTGATAACTGCATATGTGTGCCACAATTCCAGCCGGCTTAGTGCAGGTCTGGATACGGCATTTATACACCATGCAGTCTATAGTAAAATTCTATAGTGACATAAGGTCGTATAGAATAAATATGTGTATCTGCTGACTGACCGTCTAATAAATATGGTGGTGAATATATAATTACTGCTAGTTTAATTTTCAGACCAGCAGGTGTCTTACTGGTAAAACATTTTCTAGCAGTCATGGTATAATACACAGGTACCGTATTTAGGAGAAAGCTGTGGGTAAGGGCTGGTTGCTGGAGAAGTATTGTACTCCTTCATGCTGGCTTCAGTTGCTAGAGGTGTTTTGCCAGTTGTAGTTACTATTTTGCATTTTGAGGGCCTTTATCTTGATGCTAACTACTATTTTACTGTATTGTGACTTTCAAGGTTCTAGCTTAGGTCACACTTATTGATGCTCTTGTGCAGCAGGTTTCTCCTTGAATTTGAAATTCCTCAGGTGACATATGTGACCGGATTTTCACGAAATTTTCAAATTTTTGCTAATTTTCAAGCTGTCGTATCTCAACAACCATTAGAGCGACATAGATGCTTCTTGGTACAGTACAAGTACCAACCATCCACTAAAGGAATCCCGCGCTCGAGGTCTGCAGCTCTCTCCATTTCTGTGATACGCGCCTTAGTAGGACTGTCATTTTTTGAAAATCGCTGTACGATCGAAAGTTCCGTGAACTCGGCCCTGTATCTTCCTTGCAGTGTGGTTGAATGGCTTTATTTCTGGGTTATTGCTGCAGCAACCCCTCTTGTATAAACAATCCACATTTTATGTAGATAGTGTACAGTGTTCACGAGATGCGCGTCTTTGCAGTATGCGCGTTCAAAAATGTGCAAAGTGCCGGGTTTTCCCAAATCCAGTCACATATAATCACCCTTGGGATTCAAATTCTCAAAGAAACTTGCTGTGAGTGTCTAACTACTACTTAGACTCCACAACAGTATAGTGACTGTATGCATGTGCTCAGCCGTTATCAAACCTGTTCAAGAATGGATTTGGTAACACTTATAGTCCATAGTGGATATAAGTTCTTGATATAACCATCAGCTTCTAGTTGCCTTATTACAGATTGATGGAGAATTTGCTGTGGACCTTCTAGGGGAGCTAGCTCGAGCTTACCTGGCATCCAAAGACACGAGATCTCAGGTAAGTATGAAAGTTGTCATTGCAAACCTACCAAAATTAACATGTGAAGGTGGACCGTATCTACTATATAAGTATGATACATAAAGTAATTTTGCCCTACAGTTTTTATTCTGCAAGACTAAGTGTTGAGCGTTCTCATGTATTCTTACTTTCAAACTGAAGAGAATATACGTACATGTAGGAGCATCCTTTGACAAAACTTTCTGCAAGGTCACATGCAATTGTACGTACATCAGATTAGCTTTTGTACTGAGCTGTACCTGTGCTAGTGTTCCTACACAACTGTGGGGCTCAGTACTTAGGCTCACCCCAAATAGGCACACGAAAAACAATCATACCTAAAAACCAGCTGACACATAAATAATTCAACTGAACGTTGTACTCAATAACAGGTCAGTCCAAGTGCTCAGGAGTCATTCATCCCCATGACACTATACATGCTTTGCCCCTGCATGCCCCGCAGCAATTATATTTTGAAGTAGAACTGATACACACACATATACAGCATCAAAGTTAATGTAGGGCAATATTGAGTAGTGATATGATGATTGTGCCCCCCAGTTCTGCTGCAACGAAGATCAGCTTCAATTTTAAATTCTTCCTGATAACTTCCTTACAATTCAAAGGTGGAAAATGGAGGGATGGCAATCTGTAAATGCTGTCACCCCATCCTTATTTGGGTCCTGTTTCATGATTACATGGTTTTACTTTTTTATGACTTGTAGATTATGGAAATTGGATTGTTGAATTGTATTCACCCCTTGGGAGTGTACTTCTGGCTAACTTGGGCCTTATATCGCTTATGCATGTACTTCCTCAGCTGTCATAGGAGATACATGTGCAGTTGCGTGTGTGACACAGCTGTCAGATCTAGAGACGATCAAAGAAGGTAGCGAATCTATATCTCTTGCAGCTACTCTTTGAACCCGTTCGTGCCAAGACTGAACTCATAATCAATATTTCCATCAAAAGGCTGAGTGATGCAGCTGTTTTTCGAGTGGCCCCTGCCTACGCGTTATTAGTCGCGTGAGAAAATATACTGTGGAGACCCAGGGATTGAGGCTAGGTCTGCTTATATCTCCATAGAATCAGTAATTTGGTGTTTGATGACAGTGTCCGCAACCTGATGGTCCGGACGGTCTTATACTCAGTGCCCCTGTTCATCAGTATGGTAAAACCGCAAAGTTTACATTTCGTTCACGTAACCCAGGATTTGCTTGGGTCCCCGTTGTTTGGAACGAAATTTAATTGTTATTGCTAGTACGTAGTTGAAACGCTGTCCGTATGATGGTATCCGTAAAAAGAGTAATTACTTTATTATTTTTCCTTCCTGCTACAGGACTGCTGTGCATTTGCTATTCAAGAGGTTCTTCGCATTTATGACTGTACTAACCCTGATCCTGAAAGGTGAAGCATAATAATAAGTGCCAAAGGCACACATACATCTGTATTATCTCACTTCTTACTCCCATGCAGTGATGGTGCACAGATTTGGTCTCGGATCTCCCTAGACTGCCAGGAAGTGTTGAGACCACATCTGAGTTCCAGGTTTGTGTTAAAGTCATGTTCTAGCCTTGTTCACTACACCTGTCAGCGTAATTGTTTTCTGGTATGTAGGTGTACAGTTTCATTCACATTCAGATAATAACAGTACTATCCGTTATACAATCCCAGGTAGAAAACAAACATTATTCCATTACATATTTTGATTGCATCACTGGTTTTAAAACGCTGTATCTGAATTTTCGCACTGCATTCAAACCACTGTACATGTATCTCATTAAGGGCGGGGCTCGTATATGCTAAGTAAAAGCCTCACATATTGAGGCTTCTACGTATGTGCTTCTGTTAAGGGCAGGGCTTGTACACACTACAACTCCACCATCTATCGCTTACCGGTGACAGTAAAAAAGCTTCCTTCCAATCAGTTGCTGATGAATATGTAGGTGCAATACTTTCTGGTTCCTGCTTTATGCTCTGGATACACAGATTTTCTATTTAAGGGATTGTAAACCCGCATTCTTTTGGTACTAATACACTTTGTGTGTGTTTGAGAGATTGTTGGGGGGAAAGAATAAATGGCTTAGGGTTGTGGCAGGAGACCTGTCAATATGCCATATGAGTCAAAATCAGAAACTTACCTAAGTTTCAAGAATGACCCATTCATTTTAGTGCATACAGGTACACATAATCATTTAGTACTGGCGAGCAGCCACAGATTTCGGCCCCTTTAACCTCTCGACCTTTGACTGTCTATAGAAAGGGCAGGGTCACCCTCGTAGGGTAGAGTCCAGCACGTGATACCTTTGAGGTCTCCGCTTTGTATACACTTGTTTACTTCTTACACAGTATCTTTCGTTGTTTACTACCTGTATCTTTAGTGGTTATGCATGCCGACAATAGGCTAAAGTAAGGATATGAGGTCCATCTTGTCCTGTCATCACATGGTCTGGTTCTTTTTATTTGTTCTCTGCTTTGTGGCTAGACAGACAAATAAGAGTGTGCATACCACTGACTACATCTTCATTTTTATGCCATCTTACAGATGTAGCTGGATTTAATCCTCACCTATCTTTCTCTTCCTTGCTTGAAAACTATAAAGCATGTGCTTTGTTGACACTTATATATCTTTTGTGGTTGCTACATACAATTTTAGCAGAGGTTTGTGTACTGACTGCAGAGCTTAGTGACTATAGGAATCCAAACTCTGTGAGAAGAAAATATTGAGTGTGTTTTGAGTTCCCTCTACACACAATAACAACCAATCAGCTTGCTGCTACATCAGGTTAGGGGTAGCATTAAGCAGACCACCATCAAACACATTAATATATTTTTAGGGTCTTCAACTGCTAGCTACCACAAATTTATCACACTCTACGTTCCATGGTTCTGGAGGTACAGTACGTGTATATGCCTGAGTTGACATTTTGGAAAACAGTGTATTGTTAGGCAGCAGCCAGTCTCTTTTCTGTCCATAGTGCAAATTACTCCTGGGTACTTCAACAAGAGGTGGCAGGTCGCATGTACTGACTTCCAGTAAGCAGACTGACTGCTACCAGTGTGAAAAGGGTGTTGCGACTTCTTTTGTCATGAGTATAGTGCTAGCAGGATTTGAAAGCGGGTGTGATTGCAGCCAATACCATTCAAACTTTTACTACATACACCTGTAAATCAGTACTATGTTACTTAATTGTCCAGTTATACGATCAACAGTAATACTCTGCTTGGATGCAGCTGCTACAGAAGATTTCAATTGCGATTACAGGAGTATAATACCTGCTGTCGTTTGTTGCCATGATTACTCACTCAGGACAGATAAACTGGCTGCTAACGAGATTGTACAGATTTATATTGGAATTTCAAGTTAGGTTCCAGAACCATACAAAGGAGGAACACCAGACTCTGGGTCCCATAATGGCAATTAAAGGTTCCACCCACATCCCAAATAGAAGCCAATTATTGATGGTGTTCAAAGATCAATCGTGTACACTGCATGTAAATTCATGACAAGGTCAAATCCATTCTTAAAGATTCTCTTATCCATTTTTCTATGCATACGTACCTATATGTAACAGCTACTCAGCAACTGTGCCAAGACTTGGCAAGTACAGCACACCCATCTTCAGAGTGTCCAAAGGTGCCACTTTTCATGAATGGATTCAGAGGTGGTGTACTCGACTTATTCACAAGGTGAGTTAATGTGCATATTTTGTGTACCCACACAGCAAATTGATTAAAAGCAATAAAATTGACTACAGTATAGTGTTTGTGGATACAGTGTTTACATGTGCATACGTACTTATAAAACAGCACACATGAAGTTTAATGATGCACAGGCACATTGTTCTTTGTTGAAGTCATCATTGCCTTTATAATTGTGCAATTTTGGCCGACAGCTGGAATCTTCATTGCAAAAGGATGTGTTTCTTCCCTGCAGTTTGCTTTTCCAGGTTAGCCTACATAGCAACCTAGTTCTTTACCCCATAATAAGACTTTTTGTTTTTGGCTAAGGTATGCACAGGGTCCTGTAATTGAATGTGACGTCACATTTGGGGTACACTCCTGCACCATCTTGGAGTACCTTACTATTGCGGTCAATGGGAAATGAGGCCTCATTTACCGTACTGTAACTTTCAGACGGTACAAATACAGCGAAAATTATTGAAAAGCTCTATCTTTGTAGAAGCTAACGGTGAAAAGACAGTGGCAATCAAGCAAACGTACGGTGAACTACAAGGTGAGAAAGACAGGTGGTTATTAGTGTTTATAAGCTACAGTGGAGTCCAGCGGTAAGCCTGAAAATGGTTTTACAACTACAGTTACATAGAATAATGTAAGCAAAGAATGGCTGGCTTAGCTAGCTACCTTATAGTAAGCATTAATGCATTGACCTTTGATAGTTCTGCCCTCAGCTGGCTGGTTATATAGTGACTGATTTATCATAGTACGGTGCGGGTGGCGTGCAAGACTGGATAGTTTTCTATTGTATAACCCTGCGTGCTCTCCTGGCTTACCTCTGGACTCTACTGCAGCTTGTAAACACTAATAACTGACCGTCTTTCACTTCGTATCTCACTGTACGTTTGTTCAATCACCACTGGCTTTTCACTTTTTGCTTTCACAAAGATCAAGCTTTTCAATAGTCTTCACTGTATTTGAATACATGTATATGGTACCGTCTGGAAGTTATAGTACGGCCAAGTCAGGCCACATTTCCCATTGACCGCAATAGTGAAGTACTCCAAGATGGCGCCGGAATTTACTCCGGATGTGACGCCACGTTTATTATGCGCAAATTGCATATTTCAGTGTGTTAAACGAAAAGGCTTATTGAAGATTCTGCCATTCAACATTCTGTTTACTTACAAAAGTACCATACTCACTCTAATTATCTGAACATTCTAATTATTCAAACACAGTATTAAAATATTTTATTTGCTGTAATGCTCTGAATGAATGTGTTTTATAACCAATCAAATAACAACAGCTAGCTGCATGTTGGTCAGTTTTTTTCAGCTGCAATAACGTTCCGTTTTTATACTACATGTACGATTGTAAAAGACAGTGTGAATAACAGACTCGGCAGATGGCTGTAGAAAGACTCATGGTCTGTTTTTTACAGTCTACCAATGCATAAATTGATGGTAATAAAGCTAGGTGGCTAGGCCTGTTACTTTGGTGCCATAGACAGGCGACAGAGTTAGCTAACAGGCACCAAACTGTAACTACATGTGTATAGCTGAGGTTAGGCTCTGTCTACGTACATCAGCTAGCTATCTAGTGAGATTTCTGAATTTTTCTGAAGCATTGGTACCATCACAAAGTAGTCTATTTTAATCTTTCTTGACATGTCCTAATTTACTCAAATGCTAATTATCCAAACAGTCAAAAACAAATGCTTTTTTTGTGCTGTTTGGCGTTAATTAGAATGCAGTGCAGTAATAATGACATTGAGAGTGAATTACACTGCCAATTGTGAAGTACAATAGTGGATGAGCAGAGATACAGATATAATAATAAATCACGACCTAAGCGTGGAATTGCACACATGTATAAAACCAGAGGTTTAATATTTTCTGATTGACTTTCAGTTTTCTCATGTACCTGAAAATAAGCCATGCCTTCCCATGGATGGTCCCACATAAAATATTAAATAGTGAATTGCTGTGATTAAAGTTTGCCCAACAAATAAGCATACAATTATTAGTAACAGTCATATCGTTACTACTATACTCTATTGTATAACACCGCCATTATTTCTATATTTAATCCAAAATCCAATAGTCCTTTTGATAAGGCATCACCACCCATTGGCATTTCTCTTGTATGCAAGTACATGTACTTTTTTCATTCAATCTGGTCGAGGTTTCCAGAAGAAATAAAACTGGGTGCATACTTGCCATGCAGTTACGATGGGCACACCTAGATTGATCAAAAGTGGACTCTTTAAACTTTATTACTCGTTACACTATATTGCGGATCTTGCAATCCTATAATTGTCATTGGTCCATGTATCGTCACAAAAAGACACCAATGAATTCCCAAAAGCTCCACTGCTGGAAAGTATCAGAATGTCAAGGTTTGTGTGTACACCATCCCAGTCCTGAAGCATTTCCTGCACAGCTGCCATGCTGGTACTAAGATTGCTTTATGTTTCCGCGTCTGTCTGTTTGTGTGTTCGTCTGCAAAAATCATGTGCGCTAAGTTACGTCATTCTGTTACTATGCCACTATAGCCACGAGCGCAATGGAAGGTACTGGGCTCAATAGGCCAAGGTACGTCAAGCTAGATTAGTTTTGTGTTGCCTAGATGGCGAAATAATGATAGGTAACGATGATACTTCTGTTTGGGCAAGTTCTGATAGCTAACTGGACACACACTACGAAATTGCTGTGTCAGCATTTTAGCTGGAAGCCGTGCACTATGAGACTGTCTAGCCAAGTTGATCCATTCTGCACTTGCATTTAGGCCTGTTGCTGAGCACAACTTTCAGTTGGATGGTGTATGTAAAAATACCTGGCTGGTTTTTAGATATCATGTTTTGCTGATATAGGCAGGACTTTTCACAAACAAACTTCAACATCAAAGTCATTACTTCCAAAGGCAGTACATTACATCAATATCACATGAAGTAACAGACCTACTAAATTTACCATAAAACATCTGCCTTTAACCTTACATGTGCAACTCTATACTTCAAAAAACTCAAATTAATGAAGAGAATTGCATGTACAATCTCTGAATCACTTTAAGAACCTCAGATTCAGAATAAAAAAGACAGTTATACAACTTCAAACACTCATTCATTATTAGGGTAGCATACCGTATAGCGGGAAAATTTGGTGAGCATTAAATTTGCCGAAATGGCTGAAAACGGCTAGGTTTTAATATTGGCGAAATTTGAATTTGGCGACTTTAACCGCCGTAACTTACGACGTAATAATTGTGCTTTAGTGAACGCAACGACGTACGTAAGCCTTCTCATTGATGATTCGGTTATCTAGAAGCTTTGAGAGGTACCTAGCTGCCTTGGTCGAACCATTCTCAGCGGCGTACATCCCTACCCGTGCCCTTTCTGTGTGTAGCTATTGTACTTGCCTCGATTTCCGGTCAGCTCTCTCAATGACTCTCCAAGAGCCTCCGCGTTTGCTTGTTCACCACACATCCGTAGAGTGGGAAGTACAGGTCCTCTCTTGAAATATTTGTACAGTGCCATGATAATAGTACCGCTCGCACTTCAGACGTGTACGTGTATTGTAATATATACGTGCGTGGGTGGTATGCATTACGTCAGGTTTTATTATTGGCGAGAATTTAATTTGCTGATTGATTATCGATTCGCCAAATCGCCAAATTAAAGTCCTCGCCAAATTTTCCCGCTATACAGTATATAAATTGTAACAACTCGAACACCAGAGCTATGTAATTATACGAGCAAAAAGAAACTTTTGCATGCCAACTGCTGGTATTACATTGGCACTACGTACTGAAGACACGATAATGTTCTTGCCCATCTCAAACTTACAATGCTGCCCCTCTAGAAGTCTCTTATCGATACTCAGATCTTCAAAAGCCATCTTTCCGTCAAACTCCTCACAAAAATTTATCAAAGAGTTAGACGAAGCTCTTCCTGTGAGTCTTCTGACTTCACTACAACTCTTGCTAGTTTACTTCTCGAACACTTCTCCAATTTCATTTTGCTTCCACATTTGTCACACTACTATATTACATACATCATCCTTCATTTTGCGTGAACACACAGTGCACGATGAGTATTCTTCACTAAAAATACCAAAATATAGTCTTTCCACTAGTAGTCAAAATAGTCTTTCCACTATTCGCTCCTGCACACGTCACTGCACCTTCACCCACCTCCACTTCTACTATGTCTGAAATTTTATGAATTATACACTTCTCTAAAGCAAATAAAAAGTGTTGATCATTATATATGTGAATAGTTGCGCCACAAATATTGTAAGAGAGAATTTGCCTCGAGAGCCGATATCTTCTTGCCATAGGACCAGTGTTGTAGCACTGCTGCAATCAGCGATTACACAATCCCGCTTTCTTAACTCTTTCCAAGTCTTTTATAGTAAACTTGACAGGGCTCATCAATACTGATCACTTTGGCATCAACGCTAACAAGCTAATTAGCTTGGCAAGTAATAGTGTCCACTATTTTGACTTGTTTCACTGCATCTGATCAATAGTATTCAAATTATCTAAATTAACGTGGTAACTGGTAATTTGGTAAAATTGGCATGATACCAAACTACGCATAATTTACAACACAATTCTATATCTTTACAATGCATTTTAAAAAATAATAATTTACAACACAATTCTATATCTTTACAACACATTTTAAGAAATAGCTGAAAAAGATCTAAATGCAACGATTTCAAAAGGACTGTTCGTTCCCTTCAATCGAGTTTTTGAATTTTACTTTCGGACACTGCAATGGGAGACCCTGCTTCCAAACTGGCAGCAAAACGATGCCTCAATTCTGGAATGAATGAAACAAGTTTGCATCGTTTTGTTTCTTTCTGACAATTTTCCACTGAACTTTTGTACTGCTGGCAACTCTTCTTGTTTGGCGATAACTTTGTAACAACACCATGAACGGTAGACTTCTCTTGTGCACTGACAATTTCGGAGTAATCATTTTAGAGAGCTATAGGCTGTAACTTATTTCAAATTATTCTTCCTGCAGTGCTGTTTGCAGTTAGCGAAATCGTTACAGACCAAACAGTTGTGCACGCAGGTTGTGCCGTAGTATGATGGGAGTTTGTGAGTTCAAGCCAGTGGTATCGTATTTCGAAGGGAGGTTGCGAGTTTATTACAGTGCCAGGCCTTGTGGAATATTGCAAAACTATACACTGTAGCAAGCTAAAACACTATATGAAAGAACTCATGCAGACTAACTGACAGACCTGCCTCCATCCCCTACTTTGATACTTCTCTGCTGACCAACCAAATTCTTTCTCTTAAACGCACCTTGGTCAGACTAAAAGTGATTCTCTTCCAATACATTTTTTTTCACACACCCACACATGATTCTGGCCTCAATGAGTCAACCTGTTTACTGGACCAACCTGTTATACCCGAGCAACCTGATTAATCTTCTTTTTTTTACAAGCATCTTTTCACATCAGCCAATGATTCACCCACACCAGACACTGATTCACCCAATGCAACCAGTGCGCATGCGTTTAACTCTTCTGTTAACAAAGGTTTATCGATTAGGCCCTTTAAGTGGCAAGACATGTTAAAGTTTAAGTTCAAAAGTAAACAATAGAGGTGCGTGCACGCTATATGACACCGTGCACATTCAGGACCATATCAGCTTCAATACTCATCTCTCGACAGTATGGCAGTGGTATCTATGCAAGGTCAAAGCATAAAGACTGAAGAAAGCCCAGAAACAACAAATTTGTCGATGCGTGCAGTCCTTCCACAGCACAACCGCAGCAAAACGATGCCTCAATTCTGGAATGAATGAAACAAGTTTGCATCGTTTTGTTTCTTTCTGACAATTTTCCACTGAACTTTTGTACTGCTGGCAACTCTTCTTGATTGGCGATAACTTTGTAACAACACCATGAACGGTAGACTTCTCTTGTGCACTGACAATTTCGGAGTAATCATTTTAGAGAGCTATAGGCTGTAACTTATTTCAAATTATTCTTCCTGCAGTGCTGTTTGCAGTTAGCGAAATCGTTACAGACCAAACAGTTGTGCACGCAGGTTGTGCCGTAGTATGATGGGAGTTTGTGAGTTCAAGCCAGTGGTATCGTATTTCGAAGGGAGGTTGCGAGTTTATTACAGTGCCAGGCCTTGTGGAATATTGCAAAACTATACACTGTAGCAAGCTACCTATACTAAAACACTATATGAAAGAACTCATGCAGACTAACTGACAGACCTGCCTCCATCCCCTACTTTGATACTTCTCTGCTGACCAACCAAATTCTTTCTCTTAAACGCACCTTGGTCAGACTAAAAGTGATTCTCTTCCAATACATTTTTTTTCACACACCCACACATGATTCTGGCCTCAATGAGTCAACCTGTTTACTGGACCAACCTGTTATACCCGAGCAACCTGATTAATCTTCTTTTTTTTACAAGCATCTTTTCACATCAGCCAATGATTCACCCACACCAGACACTGATTCACCCAATGCAACCAGTGCGCATGCGTTTAACTCTTCTGTTAACAAAGGTTTATCGATTAGGCCCTTTAAGTGGCAAGACATGTTAAAGTTTAAGTTCAAAGTAAACAATAGAGGTGCGTGCACGCTATATGACACCGTGCACATTCAGGACCATATCAGCTTCAATACTCATCTCTCGACAGTATGGCAGTGGTATCTATGCAAGGTCAAAGCATAAAGACTGAAGAAAGCCCAGAAACAACAAATTTGTCGATGCGTGCAGTCCTTCCACAGCACAACCGCTATACTCACCTACCTGCTCGAAATACATTCACAGCCGGTACATTTCTCGGAATCTAAGCAACAGATGCACTGCTGAAACTATGGGTAGATCTTTATATCTATCGAGGGTTAATCGCTCTGCCAAGTGCAAAGTATGACGGGCAAGTAGTGATGAGGATAATTATAAAGAATCACGATCTGGGCGGGGTGATCGCTCGATCGTGCAAAGGACGCATGCCATTTTGCATACACAATACACGTGGCACAGAAATTCAGGACCGTGCATGAGGTCAAAGTGCGTTGATTCCGTGTTAAAAGTGAGGTACAAACACTCAGAACCGAGAGCAGCATGGATTTTAAAAGTGGCTCAGGGTCTTTTGGTCTCTATCTGCGACATATTTTCAAGATTCAGCCATGGCTACTACGGGAGAGTGGAGAGACTGCTCAAATCTTACAAGCGCATCGCTCAATTGTGCCGTTCATTAATAGCGATTATATCTTTACTTATACATAGACTACATGAGCCCTTCTAACCTGAGAGCTGTAGTAGGCCTCCCTTGGTAAAACTATGTGATAGACTTGTCCAGATCTCTGACTCTTTGTGCACCACAAGTTCGAAGATGGCATCCATGTAACTACCAGAGACGCCAGTTTGAACACACAGGGCTCCATAAACACCCATATAAATTTTTTATAGTTTTGTTTTTGGCCTAAGTTTTCACCTAAGGATCACAATAGCATATGTAATGCAGGAAAGGAGTGTAGGTACGTATGCACAGCCATAAGTGTGTGTGTGAAATAGGCCATAGCTTCATTTAATGCATATTATCAGGGTTTATCTGGCCCTGGGGCCTAACAGTCATGCCTTTTTGTGTACCGGTAATTGCACTCCTATGACTATAAAGCAACCCACCACGGTGTTAGGGCGCGCTAAGTAGGAAAATTGTCCTAGCTGTAGCTACTCTACTTATCCATACCGAGCCAGATTTATGCATGTGCAATTTCTGCATTGTTTTTGGGATGTTTTAGTGAGCGTGCATAATACTGCTGTCTCCTCGGTTAATTTTTATTGTGAGTAAATATCAAAATGGCTGACACGTCTCTCAAATAGAATTTTAGAACTTTTAAAAATGTATGTGTTTTCTCCAATTGGTGTATTATCATGAAAGTTTGGTTCAACTATGGAAGTTAAAAACTCTGTGAACATTGTTTACATTACTTTACACTTGGGAGTGTATTATTCTTTACATATGGCAGTGTAGAGTTAGATGAAGTTGTTGTACGTGCATGTTATTAAATCAGATTACCCTTTCTCTACGTATGCAGCATGACATTAGCCTTGCTCTGTATGTTATACCACATGTCCTGACATGCCTGCTCCGGCAAGGATCACCTGCAGTACTGAAAGAGGTATGTACATATGTACATCTATGTAGTACATGTAAATTTATGGCAGCCTTATCAAAAATCATTGCCGAGCGAAGCGAGACGCGTCTTTTCTGATAATTATTATAATTATTATTGTTTCTTTCACTGGGCTACCACGAAATTGACTGAAGCAATTACAATGATTCAAATGCGAAGAAGCGGTGTTTCTTCTGAGGTACTGCACCCACACCATAGCGTTCTGAAACAAATCAAACTGTTCGGCAGTGATTCTCAGCCGCTCGAGGTAAGTACTTGCCACCATACGCCATTCTGTTCCATTTCATTCTGAGTAACGGTGGTTGTACCATGGTTGTTTGATTCTGACCAATCACATTCACTACTCAGAGGTCCATAAATCACTTATACACCTCCTTGAGAGGTACTTATACACCCCACCTCCAGGCTACTACTTATATACCCTATCCCAAGGCTTACTTTATTAGCAGGTAGCTAAGGTTGGATAGATGCAATATACAATGTTAAATCTGTAGGCAGAATATTAGTACAGCTTAAATAAATGCAACAACTGACGTCAACAGTGCTAATATAAATTTACTGAGGAGTATAGGGTGTATAGTTTATCGTGATCTGGGAACAACCAGAGAAGTTCATTGATGGTATCCAGCCTGGCCATTGGCAATAGAAATATCGACTGATTTCTGCAGCTCTTCTATACGGGGTTTCTTTACTTCTGTATTTGGTTCTTCATTCCCATTTGTGGCTGAATTGAGGACATCAGATAGTGGCTGTCTCTGTTCATTAGATACTCGCTTGTATGAGCGAACTCCTTCCACACTTCTGTGTCCAGTTCGAGCCATTATTAGCTGCTCATCCACACCACTTTGGAAGAGTCGGGTAGCATTTGTTACTCGAAGTGAGTGATTGGTTTTGAAGCCCGATATGCCCGCAGATGCACACAGACGTTTCACTGTCTTTGATAGTGTATTGTGGCCAACTGAATACCACACATCTCCTTTTGGCTTTTTAAGTGCTGTGAGGTAGAAACAAGTTGTTTTTTGCTCTTTCGGACAGTGTCGGACATACTCCTTGAAAAGGTGGACAAAGCAACGAGATTGATTGCTGGTATTCGAATGTGCTTCGGCTGCAGCTTTCTTTGCGCCATACCTCCTGTGTTATTTTTTGAGATGTTTTTGGTATACACCAGGTAGGGAGGTGAGTTGCCTGATGGTTCAATGAGCTCGATCTGGCTGAATTGAAGGTCACGGTGCTCTTGTCCGCTTCTGAGAGCAAAATACATGCCACACAGAAACACCATTGTATCTAGAAGTACTTGAGGTGAACAGCTTCCAAGCAGACCGTGCTCCCACAGGATAGTTTCTTCATGAATACTGATTGGCTTTGCTTGTTTCTTCTTGCTGCCAAGCCCGCATGAACGCAAATGCTTCATCTCACCATCTAGAGTTCGCTGAAATCCAGAAAATTGTGCATCTTTAAAGAAGTTGATGTCAGGTTTCAGCTCACACACATATCTCAGAAGACCACAGCAGATTGCATAGAGTGTCTGAGGTGGATACTGCTGACCATCCTTTCTTCGGATCTCTAGAACAAACTTGGAGAGCCACTGGTTCAATTCCTCTGGCTGGCACAGCAGAATATGTGGAGGGCAGTCACGTGGGTGGCATACCGTTCTTCTGTGAGTAGTCCACTCCTTCCAAATATTAACAGCCCAACTGGTGGACATACTGGTATTTTTGGAACAGCACTGGCCTGTACTGCCTGCACATCAACATCGGTCTTTGGAACTGCAAACCGGTTGCTCCCTGTAGTGCTCTCCTGGTGGGTGGAGCTGAGCAATTGAGGCTGGAGGCAGGGCTCGAGTATTGGATAGGTGTGCGCGTCAGTACGCGAACTGAGGGAGGGGCCTTGAGTACAGAGTGCAGAGAGTCGGTTTCGCTAGCTTGTGATAGTATACAGTCGAGGTCGTCGAGTTCTTCTGCCGCTCTGAACAACTGTTGCGTACAAAGAGCATCGAGGTCTTCCAAGAGCGCCATCCTACAAAAGCCAAACTGAAGCTGATTGCTGAGAACGCGTTGCTATATAGTAGTGCAATACGCGGTTACTATGCCCCACGGTACAAGTCAGTTATACGCCTCGGGGTCGGTAGCTACGCGATTTATATACCGAGTGCCGCGATTTATACACCGAGTGCCTTCGGCACTCGGTGTATAAATCACGTAGCTACCGACCCTGAGGCGTATAAGCTATACTTACGCCTACACTGGAAACACAGCCTCGAGCAAATGGCACGAGCTGTTCTGCTTAGACGTTTATAATATTTGGAGTGCACTTTATGATGGACCCAAATTGAGTTGCTGTAGCTACGCTATAATAGTCAGAACACTGATACAACTGCTAGACCGCTATAGACCATACTATATAGCTCTAGATCTCCGCCTTCCCCAAAAAAACAACTGAAAAAAAACATTTTAAACAATGAAAAGACATATAGGGATGGAATCCCCAAAAAGCAACCAAGCAAGGTAGGAACGAACGACACCACAGTACCTTTACGGACTCCCATCCCTATATCTTTGGACATTTTTCCAACCACACGCACACCACAATCCCCCACATGCTACACCAGCCATATCCACGGCCAATAAATGATTGCAATACTAACAACATGACCTCACACAATAACTCATCAAACACAGCAGCATATACTGTAGGTAGACTCAATATATACTGCTCACTGCACATCCTTCCGCACACACCAACCCCACTTGTACAATGACATCTTGCCTGTAACAACACACTACTATCTTCAACCAACAGCATAATGTAATCCATTTGCGATTAAAATTATATTCATACAAGAGTGCTTTCAAATAACTGCCACAGGATGTACACATCACGATCTATATGTAGCATCCCGTCATTCTGGTTGGAAAAATGTCCAAAGATATAGGGATGGGAGTCCATAAAGGTACTGTGGTGTCGTTCGTTTCTACCTTGTTTGGTTGCTTTTTGGGGATTCCATCCCTATATCTTTTCATTTTTTTTGTTACTTTGTTTAGTAGTGATGTAAGTTGTTTTGTAAGTTGAAGCCAACCAACAACAGCAAAACTACAGCAGAGTCATCTACTGTCTTTACAGAGCACATCTGAATGGCAGCGGTGTTTCTTTCTCCAGGCAGGTCCTGATTGCATACATGGCATAGCAGCTTGTAGCTATATATCACAGCACATTTAATTGTGGAATATTAGCAAGTATAATTATACTTCAAATGACAGCTGCAAGGCAATACGTGCAAGGATTGTACATGTAGGTGGTAGGAGTGCACAGCACTAAGAGCTATGCAGGTATTGACTCTATTTAATGCGAGGTCAGCCTAGCCTAGCAGTTGCATTCATTACACTAATGTATATATCTCATAGCAACTCACTGCTACGATGAAGCACACTCTAAGTTCTGACAGAAGCTTGTGTACACCTCAGACGTCGCAAGCAATATAGGCTGCAAGCTACCAAACACGTGCTCAGTTGAACTTCCAGTTATATTATTAATTGTTATAAACAAAAATGGCGTGGAACAGCAAGCGTTCACTTGAGAGCGCTAGTAAATTACTGCCGAAAACTTTGAGTTCTTTGAAAACGCTCTGGTATGAGTGCACTGCCCAAATGCAAATGTTGCTTCTTCGTGTTTGAATCATTGTAATTGCTTCAGCCAATATCGTGGCAGCCCAGCTGAAAGAAACAATATTAATAATAATTATTATTATCAGAAAAGGACGATTTGCCCGTTTAACGACTTGCCGATGTGGTGCTTCAGCGGTGCTCTCCAGCATCACTAAGAGTCTTGTTGCTGATGAAAACACTTGAGAATAACAGATATGGCTCATAAAGGCTTATGACTACAGGTAAAGCAGACTTTTGAACGTGCCATTTTGTACACATGCATTTAATGCGGCGGCCATTTTTTTCGGGCCCATCCTACATATGGAGTACTACCATACTCCATTATTTGTGTGCGATTCAGTCACGCTTCAGTTAAATTTTGGCTTCATCCTGGGTGGAGACTTGATGTCTTGTGACAAAGAGTCTACCTGCGCACACCGTCTGAATGAACCCTGGAGTCTCCTACTGGACTGCTGATGGCAAATGCACTTGCTGAATACTCCAGGCAGTTAGCGATGACAGAGAAACGATAACTGATAGCCAGCACTAAGTTGCAATTCTACTAATTTTCAAGCTCCTCCTGCACTTGTTACTCTAAACATCAGATTACATTTAGAGTACTAATTATTTACTGAGATTTATGCAAACATACAAATGACATCAATAATCGTGCAGAATGTTCCGGAAGTGGCCAGGTCCTTACATAACTACCATGGACCCATTCTACTCTTGAGTTCCAAGTTTGGTGTTTTGGAGTTGATGCATGTTAGCTATAGCCTGCTAATTTTGACATTTGGTTCGTAAACAGTTTTTACTATAAAACAGCAACCTTTCTTTTCTGTGAGAATTACTTGTGAGTGCTACCACAAGCTGCCACTAGGGAATTGGCAGGACCTATCTGCTACAATCCTGCAATTTATCACTTCATATTTCAGCATTGCATGGTGGCTGCGCACAAAAATAGGGCATTAAACCCCTTCTGTGTATCCCCACTAGTATTTACTACACGCGGATGTCAATTTTTATACCAATTGTATCATGGAGTACACTGACATAACATTGAGCGCACATGCAAACAAACAGGCAGATGAGCAAATGAACTGACGGACATGAGAAAAATGAAGTGATCTTAGGACCAGGAAATCTTTCCCTGTTTATATAGGTACACACTGAAGTAATGGCTGTTTTAAACCATTCAGCTGCCAGCAAAGATTTTGAGTATGGAGGTAAATGGATCAACCGTCAACTGTGTGTGAGTATCATTATTATTGTGTTCTTCTTTTCAAGATTCTACCAACATGTGTACACAGACTATATTCACTGCCATGGACCACTTCACTGCTTGGGCCAATGGAAAGAACAAAGCAGCTGCTGTGAGAAAGGCCAAAGGACAGACAAAGAAAGGCAAGTACATTATTTGGCATGCTCTACATAATCATGCTTACTCCATCTTTGACTGTTTCTGACTCCTGTTTTGATTAGCTGCAGACAATTTTGAAGAGGTAGAAAAGGTCGTAACCTTTTTGAATACCATTCCCAAGGTAAGTGCTAATAAATCTGATATATCACTGAAACATGCCTCTCCTTTTGCTGAGTAGGATTGTGATCAGAAGCAGAACCATCTTGTGATCAATACCCTGTAGCATGATCCTTGCTCTTCTATAATTATAATTATAATTATCTCCTTTAAACCTGTCTTGAGAGAATAAGATTTTGTTGTGTGTCTGTTCACTATAGACAAGCTTGTGTGAGTCCTGCATAGCTGTTTATATATGTATTATAGTAAGTAGGAATACCAGTAGTCCGATACACGTTTCAACCTATTGGCCTTCATTAGGTAGACTATTAAATCATGAAAGAGATTGCAGACAATAGAAAGGAGGCTGTAGTCATAATGACAGTGAGTGATAGCTAACTAGCAAGCTTCTTGTGGCAAATGGTGGTTCACCATGCCAATTCATAGACTGACTGTCTTAGGAGGAAGCACAGCTTCATTCCTCTATGGTGAGACGACTTGGCCTCCAGATCATGAGCTGAGTAATCAACAGTGGTGTCAGTTATGTTTTTGTTGGGGCTTTGATAGAGTTATGAAAGAATTTACACAAACTGATTGATTGTCGTTTCTTGTATTTATCAACTATTTTTGATAAAAACATAGCAACAAAGCATTGTTAATTGTAGTCGGGGTAAAGAATAATATGACATCTAGTCACGCCTACATGGACATAAGTGGCAAACTGTACGTGTAAAGTAGCAACTGACTTTGACCTTTGACTTAATTGGAGATAATAATATACTGAAGACGTGTTCAGTTTATTGGTATGTCTATAGCAAGGATTCTTAATTCTAAAATAAATGTATTTTGCTTCTCAGGATGTTTTGGCGCTGTCAGCGTTTCGGTGCCAGGCCTACACTAGGGCTCTGGTGTATCTGGAGTCCTACCTGTCAACAAATGTAAACACTCTTCAGAAGAACCTTGGCTTCCTACAAGTAAGTTGATTAGGTGCTTAGTCTATTTTATGGTCTATACACTGTCCATCCAAAGACATCACATAATGGGGTGTGTCATCTAAAATGCAGAAGTGCGTAGAAGCCACACGGAGTAAGAAGAGGCTATGGCATCATTCTAAAATTGTATTACATAATTGCATTCCACGCGGCGCTCATGGCTCCTGGTAGATTAAAGCAGCAAGTAGTGTAGTTAACTGGCTAGCTCAGTTTCACAGTCTAGGATCGCCTGTAGTGTTCTGTAAGAATTTCTGGAAGTTCTTGAAGTTACAAAACTGTAACTTTGCTGTGCTTCTTATGGGCTGAAAAGACAGGATTGAAAGCCATTCAGTATATATAGGCGGGTGCATGAAGGCCGATTCCAGCCTTGATCAGTGCTGTCCCATATAGATTCTTGTCTGGAAGCCTTGCACTGTTTATTGGTATACGCTATGCCTACTTGCTTTTTGGTACAATCTGTCTGTATAGCCTAATCAAAAAAATTTGCTCTGAGATCAGCAAGAAATGTTTTTACCAGCCAGGCGCGCGCTTTGCGTGTGCCCAGCTACCGGGCTCAGTAGGCCAAGGTACGTCAAGCTAGATTAGTATTGTGTTTGTTGCCTAGACGGCGAAAGAGTGATAGGTGACGATAATTCTGTTTGTGCAAGCTCTGATTGCTAACTGGAAGCGCACTACGAAATTGCTGTGTTAGCACTTTTGCTGGAAGCTGTACATGATGAGACTGTCGAGCCAAGCTGATCCATTCTACAGCTGCATTTAGCTTAGACTGACCTGTTTGCTAAGCACAACCTTCAGTTGGATGGTTTATGTAAAAAACACCCGGCTGGTTTTGTCTCAGCACCGGAGTGCCAAGACACAGTGTTAATGTCATACGTTGGTACGGCATTTAGGCTTAATACATCATTGAAAATTATGTCATAAACAATGTGGATATCACATGCACGTGCACGCGAGGGGGAGGAGCCAAGATCTAGGCACGATCGACTATGACAGTACGTACATGCATGCTACTGTAAAGACGGACAGTGATTCGAGTCCCGTAAGCATAGATACAGAAGAGATCGAACAAAGCGCGCAGTCAGCACAAGCTAGGAGGCAGAGTCACAGATTGTTGAGGCGAAGAGAGAGGAAGCAATAATTGAGACAACCGACAACAACAACAGGCTCCAGGCTAGGCGAGAGAGGTATTGACTCACAGTGCAACATGAAAGGCATGAACAGTGACAGCAGCGTCTGCAGACTGGACAAGATAGTGAGCGGCTGAGAAGGCAGCAAGAAAACAGGGAACAGCGTCAGCAACATCTAGACACACCGCGGACGGGATACGGGAAGCCTAGCAAAATTGTAATAAGTCATAGCTCCGAATCTTACTTGATTACTGCCGTATATGCAACTGCATAATGTTTACAGACAAGGCAAAGGCTGTGAGTTGTACCAGTTTGATTGAAGCCTGCCCCTCAGATTCCAAATGAACCAGGAAAATCATACTCTGCACCAAATGCCACACACAAGAATGCAAAAACAGTGGCTGTCCTGGGCACCTGACAATGGTTTGGCACCAGATGATATTCCTACTGAACTTGCTTCATTGTCATCTGACAAAGTACGAACAATTTTTCCACATATGGCAATCCAACCATACATGTAATGACTGACCATTACTTCCTTCACACGACAGTGCATATATAATACTCCATACAATGTCGTGCCGAGACATATCAAGTCTTTTTAGAGACTGCTTGTTAGATATGAAATATCAGTCTTATTCAAACAAATATGTACTACACCTCAGAAAGCTGGGACAAAAAGGAAAACAGTGGTCTATTGCAGCTATTAGCTGTGCAACAATCTTTACCTTGCCTGTCAGTAGTAAAGCCACTTGGATTCTTGTGCTTGAATCAACTTCGATTTACAGGGCAAGATGGAGTATGATTTTGTGGTTCATGTTAACTTTGTACAGTGTTTGATTGCATTCCAGTGGTCATTATTGCCGAGCACAGCGAGGCCTATAATCGTGACATATGGCTCAGAATCTCAGCTAGCATTTTATATATATATTTGTTCGTCCCCTCCCCCGGGGCAACGGTACGTGTTCAAAATGGCGTCTCTGGCAGTTACCTGGATGCCGTCTTTGAACTTGTAGCGCACGAAGAGTCAGAGAGTTGGACAAGTCTACCACGTAGTTTTACCAAGCAAGGCCTACTACAGCTCCCAGGTTAGTAGAGTTTGTGTACCCGCTGTATAAGTAGAGATATGAGCGCTGGAGACGGGCGGCACAATCAAGCGATGTGAACGTGAGTTGCAAGCACTACAACCCCTCTGCCTGCTCTCTCGTGGCATCTGTGGCTGATTCTCGGAAAATCTTGTAGATAGAGACAATTTACCTGGACGTCCGTCATTTTTCGTACCTGCTCCAGAATTACTGCTTCCCTGTTCAGCTATTATTCTCGCGACTAGCTGACTCACGAAAATAGTCGGCCCCGTGTGCATCGGGAGCTACCCCAGCCCCAGTCCGCATCCTGTGTGCAACCCGGGTTGTGGTGATGTCAGGAAAAGATCTGCAGGCATGCCTCCCAGGGAATAATTATGTTAATACACATGATACAGCTTAGAGATCTAAATTTTAAGGACCAATTTTTTCGTCCTTAGGTAGTGTAGCCTTAATATATAGCAACTGCCTGTTTTGCATGCCTCTGGTAGCCACGCGAGGCATATTACGCTTGCGTATTCCTACTATAGTAGTGAAACATGCCTAGGAGTGCTGTATCTGAATTATGTCATGAGTCTGAGGGTGCATACTGCCCGAGGGTGAGTGACAGTTAGTCAGATATAGCATATGCTATCATGGAGTATGCACATAATGATATGAAAAGCGGAAGAAAAGGTAGGATTGTGCAACGACCATGCAAAGGATTAAATGTCCTTGGGTAGTCCATTGCTATTTAGGCACATACGTGCCTCGAGTCCATCAAAGAAGGAAGTTTGATAGTGATTGTTTGGTGAACCAGACAGCTCCTACAGCAGTAAATATTGCCGGAGAAGTAAGCAAGAACGTCTGTGTAGTCATTCGTGATCGTTTACCTACGAAGCGGTTGCTACAGACGGAGGTATATGTACAGGCTAGCAAAACAACACAAACCTACCGATATACTTGGATTGGTGTACCCCAGACTCCTACCAGATTCTGATGAGTTTCTGAAGATCATGTGGGTACATTGTAGAAACAAGCTTAGCCAGTAGTCTAAATAGCATTAGTCACCATTACTGTAAAGTTGTCTCAGGCTTCACACTTCTGACAGCGAACGGTTTGGCAGTCAAGAGTCACAAGTGGCCTTTTTTGGGTTACAGATCGATTGCTGTAGGGCATAGTGTCGCTTTGCTATAGACAGCCGTGACCGTCTGTTTCAAGCCATCTTCAAGTGTAACAGAGCTATACTGTGGGAAATTTAACCTTTTATGTGGTCGTTGCACGCTCCTGCACTTTCTTCCACTTTTCACATCATTATGCGCTCCTGAGTACAGTAGTACTCCATATATAGGGATGGCACAGGGAAAAAATGATCACAATTACCATGCAAGGATCACAATGGTATATGTTTCACACCTCATACATTCAGTAATGTGTGTATACTATTACTTTCTTAAAGAATTTAATCCATTGGTGCATTGCAACACCAAGTAACAGCCGACGAGGTGGGCTGCTTGAAACTCACAAGCGTATCACTCGAACGTGCCATCCGTTAATAGCGCTCATATCAGAGGCTACACAAACTCTACTAACCTGGGAGCTGTAGTAAGCCTTCCTTAGTAAAAGCATGTGGTAAACTTGTCCAGATCTCTGATGCTTCGTGTGCTCTGAGTTTGAAGACGACATCCGTATAACTACCAGATATGCCATTTTGACCACGTGCATTGTAGGGGCCCAGACATATAAAATGTATATTATTTTGGTTTGGCCATAACTCCTCACAGAAACTGAAAGTAGTGGCGCTTCACGTATGTTTTCTTATTTTTTCCCCAAGGATCACAGTGGCCAAGTTTCACACCTCTGTGACCCCTACTTCATGCAAAACCTTATATTATACTAGACGTACGCATTGCGCAGATGGGGCCTCGCGCAGAGGTATGACGGAAGTTAGTTAGCACACATCACACCCACTAGAACGGTTGGGAGCTGCATCGCCCACGCAATTGCTGGAGAAGCGGTGACTACACGAATGGACCTTCAGGAGACAGATGTCTCTGTATACCGTATAGCAGGATTTTTTCGAGGGAGAATATTTTCACGAATTTCGCGGCCTTGCGACTATCCGCGAAAATATTCTCCGTGAATTTTTTAGTTATCGGCACGTGACCTATTGAGCGCAAGTGCAGGTGCAAAATCGACCTTGAATGATGGCACTATACAGCGCATGGAGTCGGCACTACCACTGCCCGATGGTTCGCTATCAATGCAGGTACCGGCTTCCAGCATTGCAGCTGTCAATAAAGCTGTGAAAGCCATACTACCGGCGACGAGCGAGACAGGAAGGCAGGAGCGGGGGTGTACGACCACTTCACTGCACTGCCGAAGAGAAGGCTCAAATTGGAAAGAATCATGGATTCCAAAGTATAACTCACACTCATGACGCCTTTGTTCTCGAAACCAACTCGAACGATCGAAGATAGTGTAGCACGTGTTAGGTAGGCGTGGCTTTGTTTTAGCGGCACCACGAAAATTTTCCCACCAAAATTTCCATTCGGCCGTATATACCGGCGATTTGCGAAAAATTTCTCCCTCGAAAAAATCCCGCTATACTGTACAACACAGTTCAAAGGACCAGTTATAGTTGCTACAGGAAAGCAGAGTTGCTTGAAACTCACATTTGTATCGCTCGCAATCAATCCACGTACCGTCTGTCTCCAGCGGAAACAGAGGCTACACAAACTTTAATCACGTTGGAGCTGTAGTAAGCCTACCTGGGTAAAACCAAGTGATCGATTTGTCCTAATCTCTAATCCTTCGTGCGCCAGAAGTACAAAGGCAGCATTCATGTAACTGATAGGACCTCATCTTGAACATGTGCTTGCCCCCCCCGGGTGGCCCCCGGGGCCAACAGCATTACAGACATAGATAAATATAGCTCAGATTCGATCCCCACACTGCAAGATTACTTGCTACGGCGCTCGGCAATTATTTATTTACACCCCCTTCTTATCTGTACACTTGGCAGTGTATATAATTGTATCAGAAGCACATGCATGAGCTGCCAAAAAGGAATGTTCACTTCCCATGTACATTACATGTGTACTGACATCTGAACGTGAACCGTGCCACCGGATTCAGACTTCTAAATATGGAAGTTACTGAGTTGGCTGCACAGTCCAGGTATATCACAAAAAATATGTTGCGTCAGTAGTTGAGCCGTCTTCTCAATTATAGTACATACACAGCTATAGCACCTACACAACATGCCTTCATAGGACAGCAGACAGTTGTAAATTCAATTAGTGGCGTGTGCAGCATAATCCGATTCCATTCCAGCGCTGAGAAAGGTTGGTGGGTGAGCATGCGAAGGAAGCCTAGGTAGGAGTATGGCATTTTCAGGCTTGCAAAACGGTGGAATATTGACGTACGTAGGTAGCATCGTAAGCTACAGTAACTGCTGTTTGTCTGTGGCTAGTTTTGTTACATTTCTATCTGTCTCTGTATGCGACACACGCTGCCAGCCTACCGTTTTGTGCCAAAATGGTACTAGGCTCAGGCTAGACAGGTAGCTATCCTATCTACTAGCAGTCCTTTAAATTGTTACTAGTTTGACAGTGGTCTACACAGTAGTACGTATGATGTGTCAAGGTGCACACTGTACATAGTGTAATGTCATGGAATGTTCCAGAGCAGCGCACTCTAAGTTTTGATAGAACTCATTTGAACGATTCTTCGGTGGCTCATGCGCTCTTGATTGTATCTAATCTCTACCAGCAGTTGTACTATTCAGGGATGTGTCTATAAATCATTTATTATAGAAAATTTATGTGGCTCTGGATGAGCCTGATGGTGTGGCAGGTGTAGCAGTAATGAGAACTTCAGAGCCATCCCTCAGTGAGCAGATACTACAATATGAGAGCACTGGTGAGTGTACTGCTGCTGGTAATACCCAGGGGTTCACTTGGGGGAGGGGGCGAAGCATTCTCCCGTTCTTGCCAGAATCTCGCTCCCCCTTGGAACGTATAATTAGGTTGCCAATTTTTTCCTACTGAGTGTAATAAACAGTAACAAATGGTTCAACATATAAACAGCTATTCTTCTACACTTTCTGTTCTATGTATCTACAATATCCTAAGGTAACAGTCTGTGGACACTTGATAGCAATTTTCATGAGGCATGAAAGGCTAATATCCTTTAAAAGGAGCTTCATAGACAGGATTTTATTGGTTTCATCTTAAAGGAACTTCGCTCTATAAAGGCAGTAGCAACAAGAATAGACAGACTACTAGTTATTGCATCTCTGTGTTCTGCACATACATATATATGTCCTAACATGGTACACACATATATATTAGCCTCGTTCCCAGGCTCTCCCGAAAAAGGGGGAGAGCCTGATATATTTTATCACGTGCGCGACCGCAAGTTAGAGAGAACTTTAATTGCATGTGGGCGAACAAAACCACAATGGGCGGTCCATAGTAATACTTAGACACGACGCTGATGGCAAAATAGGCCCATGCGAGCTCTGGAATCGTACAGAGCTGATAATTGTAGCCAGGCCTTCGCTTGAGGTTCTGGCTCGAGCGAAGGTCTGACCATAGATATCTAGCTATGGTTTGACTATGTGAGACGTAGACTACGGTTGCATCACGACTGACAGGACTGAGATTATCACCATTCGTCTTGGAGAACAGTTTTCACAGTGGCATTCAGCCCAAAACAGCCCCTTTCCAGGCTTCTCTCAAGCCTTCTCTTCGCTTATTGATCACAGAGACTGCTAGTCGTCATCACAATGTGCCTCGTGCTCGAGCGATCGAACTATGCGTGGGCATGTTGCTACACTGCGGTTGGGTCTACCCACGCGCAATTAAGTTCTCTCTACCTTCTCTCTACCCTCGACGTCACTCACGTGATAAAATATTCCAGGCCTTCCCCGCTTTTCGTACTGCAAGCGACAAAAGCTGGGTGGAGGCCTGGGAACGAGGCTACATATATATAATGCAGTACAAAATTGCTGTGTCAGCACTTTCGCTGAAAGCTGCTCATGATGAGACTGTCTAGCCAAGCTGATCCATTCCACAGCTGCATTTAGCTTAGACTGACCTGTTGCAGAGCACAACCTTCAGTTGGATGATTTCTATATAAAAAACACCCGGCTGGTTTTTAGATGTCAAATAGTTTTACATATGCAAGGTTCAGGCACAGTAATAATTTGCAGCACTACGTATATGAATAATCTAGATAGGTGATGACTTTCAAGTGGTGACAACAGATTAGAGTATTGATTTGCAAGAATGGAGAACCTAGCTACCAAGACTTGTTAAGATAATGTGATGTAATGAGGCACAATGCATGCTATGTGTAAAATATGTATTAACATGCCTGTTCCCTTTATAGGAAGTTATCGTGATGCTGCAGCATGTTATGAGCGTGCAATCCAACTGGAAAATGAAGTATCCCATCATGAGGTGAGGCATATTTCCAGGCTCCATTACCTGACTTCAGACTATCATCTCAACCACAAAACTTTGTGCACTCTTTTTAATGCTGTATTGTTTGTACACTGCTGCAGTGCAATTTTTAGGTGCATACGTATCAGAGAGTCAGTAGACTCTCTATGTAGAGATGGCACGAACATGCCCATTACGTAATACAAAACTAAAGCCTCCAAATCTCTCTGCTAAAAATAACATATAAGGCACCTAGCCTTTCATCTTTTCGATGTTTTTGTAACTAATAAGACTCCCAGGGTTGCCAAAAAGCATTGCTAAACTGGAAAAGCGGAAGGTAGCTAGGCTACCAAAATGTTATCATCTTGTTATTGTTCATCGATCTCTCTTTAGAGAGGCTAACTCAAATTTGGTTTGACTAATCATCATGATTTTAGCACCAAAGAACTGCATATTTAGTGTGAAGGTCCACGGCAACCTAGCATCTTCATAACTACCATATTTCCGCGAACAGACGCCGCGGCTGTTATTTATTTCAGCATGCAAATTTGTGCGGCTACTATTCGAGGGTGGCGACTAATAGAGGGCGGCGTTTATTAAACTCAGCATGAATCGGGTAAAAGTCTTTTGTACAAATGAGGGCTTTTAGAAAAGCCAGTTGACCCTAGAATCACAATGCTGCAACTCAGTTTTGAAGCAGAACTTCAAGTTTCTTGATCAGCCGTTGCTTTGCTGTAAAGCGGTAACTACACGGCACCTCCAATCCGTTTTATCGAAGACGAAGACGAGCTGGAGGCGAACGAAGTTCTCCTCGAGGACTGTTAACTAACTATTCTGAGCCATACATCAAACTGTACTTATCAATTTGCTATGTCTGCAGTCACAAGGTTTGTTCGCGTGCTACTCGAATACTAGCCACGGCCAGTATTGGAGGGCGGCGTCTATTTCGTTCGGCACGTCCGGAGGTGCGGCTATAATTCGAGGGCGGCGACTAATGGAGGGCGGCGTCTGATCGCAGAAATACGGTATAAATGAATGCCGCTCAATCTTTAGTTGGAAGCCATTTTACAAATTTTGTATGCATGTGCACAATAGCTCACATGACATGTACTTGGCAACCACAAGAGACCGTTGACTAGACCGCCCAGTGTAGACCATTTCACGAGAGGCTGTTGACTAGATGGCTTGCTCTGGTGTGTCGGAGTGGTCATTTACTCACTCTAGACCATTTGGCACCATGAGGGACTGTTGACACACCATTTACTGTGCATGTGTCGGACAAGACCGTTTGCCTAATACCATGGCAGCTTCTACATGACGATTACAGTACTTGGAATATGCTTTATTATTTAAAAAAATGAGTTTCTATAAGTCATACACATGTATGAGTATAAAGAATAAGAATACAGAAATATAACTGCTAGACCAGACTAACCCTGATGATGTGCATTAAATGGAGTTAGTATCTTCTTCGCTCTCACTGCTGTATGACCTACAATTTTTGCCTTGCCGTTATTTGTGGTGACCTTATACTATAACTATTCGTGCTAGCACTCCACAATTAAATTGTGAACAAATTAGCTATTGTCGTGTAGCTATTTACATCGTGGTATATGTATAGGATAGATCACTGCGTAGCGGGGTGTATGACCCGTTATCTACCACGGGAAAAATTCACCCTCAGTACTTCCAAGGCTTCCAAGGGAGATAATTTTTCCCCAAGGTACGTAGATAACGGGTCATACACCCCGCTACGCAGTGGTCTATCTATCTTGTACTATGCCTAAGTCATTCTGACAAGAGTTGCCAAAGCATCAAGAACTACAAGGCAAGCTACTGCTCGCCAGAAGGTTCGAAAGGTGCCGTTCAGCACGACACGATAAATTGGGTAGCTAGCAAGCTTTCACAACGCAAAATAGTAGCTACAAGTGGCAAAACACTCCCAGCAATTGTAACAGACATGAACAACAGCTAATAGCCACGGTAGCTACCCATCTAGCCCGACCCTAGCGCCATTTTGGCAACAAAAAAAAACGGTAGGCTGGCAGCGTGGCCACACGTACAAACACACAGAAACGCAACAAAACTAGCTACAGACGGAGACCAGTAGCTTACCGTGTTATCCCACATCGATTTACAGGCAAAAAACGCCATACATCTTGCCTAGGCTCCCCTAGCCACCAGCCCTTATACCACAGCTTTCTGAACATTTGAACGACTGGAATGGAATCGGGTACCCGCTTTACGTAAGCAATTGGGGTGTCTTTTTTTGCGCGGTAGGTATGACCCGTTATATACCTATAATGCTGAAATCTGATTGGTTAGTATGACTTAGGTATAGTATAAAGCTCCCTATCCTTTAACTTGAGTATCAGGGAGTTTGTAGACTCTCGTTGACTAGACCGTTTGCTCTGGTTATTTCACCATGGAGTTATCAGTCTTTACCAAGATATAAAGTGAAACTATCATGCTTTAATCATACATACATACTTCTTGTCAGGATCACTACTTTAGAGGCCGCCTTCTTATCAGGGTCAATCCTATATAGCATGCCTTGTCAGATACACATACCATATACATCACGCCATAGATAATTGGGATGAGCCTGAACGAAGCCCATGCACATTAGTCGTGTATTATCATCATTATTAGTAGTACATGTAATTGTATTTTTTTTGCAGTGCAATTTGAGATAACTGGCATGAGTAATGCTGCAAAAGTGCGAAACCGAGTGCAATTTGCCTTCTGCAACATTACGAAACTCTCATACTCTACATACATGTAGTAAGAACATAAAGTGAAAGGTATCATTAGTCTGAGTCAATCTATTATTGCGTGGCGGCGCTTTTTACATACAGTTGCAGAAGTAGTGTTGGATTGAGAATGAAACTGCTGAGTACACAAACTGCTGTTTCCAAAATATACTGTACAATTAGTAAAGTTAGATTATGGAATGGGGGATGCCATGATTGAACAGTGCAAATGAGCAATTTCAGTGGATTTTTTCTCTTCAAGAGATGCAACTTTACAACTGACGTAATTGCATATGACCAAATAAACAACAATGGTGCCCTGCTTACTTGCAATTCTCGCGACGGCTCACCCCCACAATGTCGTGCATCTGACATTTGCTAGTAGTATTCAGGCGTAGCCCAAGGGGGCAGGCTACACCAGACTAGATTATAGAGCACTCTATAGTCTATGACATATACGTACATCACACACACACACACACACACACACACACACACACACACACACTCCACACGCTCACTGACTATGCTCAGATGACTTTTTGCCTTCAATCGTCTGGGAACAAGACACACTCACTAATGCACATACACACACCTTCGTTGACATCCTCAACTCGAGAGCTTATTATTAGTTTTAGTATTATAATAATTCATACTTGTATTTATATCAAGCATGATCAGTCTGCCAAGTGTAAGTACGTCGGGCAAGCAGAGATGCGGATGTAATGAATCACGGCCTGGGCATGGCGATACACGGATATTTTTATGAGCTGTCACGAGAATAACTAACCCGAAACCATGTATATAGTAGTACTCCTGGAGAAGCTACGAAAAAGTGACTAGTCTTTGAGATATTGGCATCTCTATCTGCAGTGTATTTTCAAGGATCAGCCATGGCTGCTACGGGAGAGGGGAGGCAGGCTGTGCTATTCGAAACACACATGCACATTGTTTGATATTGCCGTCCGTTTCCGGTGCTCGTATCTTCACTTATACAGAGGCTACCCTAACCTGATTGGTAAAACTATGTGGTAGACTTGTCCAAATCTCTGACTTTGTGCGCCACAGGTTTGAAGACGGCATGTGTACTTGTAACTGCCAGACATGCCATTTTGAACACATGCTTTGTAGGGGACCCATAAGGACCCAAATAAATTGTGTATTGTTTTGTTTTGGCCTTAACTCCTCACAGAAACTGAAAATAGAGAAACCTGACAATAAGGTTTCTTGGTTTTCACCCAAGGATCACGTACTGTAAGATTTTATCCTCTCTGACCCTTCCTTCATACCAGAAATATTAATTATTTATAGTTATATACGCCCCCTTTTTCCTTAAATCTTTATACTTGGCATAAGCAAAAAAAGACAGAAATAAGTGCAGAAAAATGAAAATACAGCGATCAAACAAGGGGTGTAGGGATACCATAAACACAAAGTTAAACATACATAACCCCATCCCTACATCTTTTCACAAGCCGTGGCACTATTGCACAGATCTATACAGTTTGTCGCATGTGCTGTATTAAACTATGCTGGAGATGTATCTTATTTGTGTCTGACCAATTTCTTTATAGGGCCTTCTCCGCTGTATGATGCGTCAAGGTGAATTTACATCTGCACTTATGCACGTCAATGGCCTACAAGTGGAGAAGTAAGTCCTAGTACACAATATTATAATTATTATGAAAACATATTAAAATATCTTGCCTCAACTAAACTCTTAGGCTAGAAAATATGTACCCATTACAGTTTTCACTTAAGCATTTTAATGTGTGTGCATATGAGGGTGATGCAATAATGGTAGAGGGTATGTAATGCATGAGCTGATTGCATGATCGATACAATAACGACAATGGGATTATAATTACATACGTATAATTATATTTAATTTTTCTGATAGCCATGATTCTGCACTCCCAATAGGATTCAAAAATATCTTCAGATGCATTTAATTTCAGCACTGCAGCTACAATTTACCTCATAATAAGCTATACGTAGTGGATAAAACTTGTTATGTTAGTGACTATAATCCCAGCTAGTTCTAGCTAGTGAGTCATCACTCATTTTACCAGTTGAAGTGCACACGTTCTTGTGTATGTATGTATGTATGTATGTATGTATGTATGTATGTACATTCGCAAGTATCATGTGTGAAATGATTGTGTCATAACCACGTGGCAATGGTTTAGTAGTCCGTTGGAGCTGCTGACAGTTTGCAGGCCAAGTTACATCGAGCTCATTTAGTCCAAATAGCTGTATATAGCAGCAAATACACTTGTTCTTCGACTGCTAACGGAGGCCCTACGAAATGCTGTATCACCGTTATCACTGTAAGTTCCGCTGCTTGCAGCACACGCACATATGGCAGGGGGAGCTTGAGTGCAAGGCTAGGAGCACTTCTAGATACAACCTTGCTAACCTCCGCAGCTGTATTTAACAAGGCCTCTCCTATTGCTGAATATCAACTTGAATGTCATTACTTTAGGACATGAGCCGTCAACCATGTTTATGAACAGTGTTAATTTCACCTGGTAGAATCAAGGCCAGTGATGGGGTCCTTCAAGTTACTATTTATAGAGTGCAGCAGGAAATTCACCATCTAGCCAGGGATTCTTATACCATTTTTGCATGCATGTGCACAAATGTATTCCTGTGTGAGCTTGGTGTACCTGTCAAGGAATTCCATGAGTTGTAGTACTGCATACTGCACCATTACAGACCAGATTGGATAAGGAAGTTGAATGCTTTTCGTGTTGAAGCAGCTTGGAGATTGGGCCAATGGAGTGAACTGGAACTTTACCTCAAAAATGTATGTTGTGAGGGTATAGAATGGTTTAATTTTGTATCAATGTATGTTGCGCTACAAATTTTTGAACAAAAAAACTGCCAGGGAATTTGTTGAGTTTTAGCACTCTGACCTCTAGATGCATCTGCGCTGTTAGAGTAGCAGTTTATTTACACGTTCTTACTTTGCTAGGAATGTTGGATGGTAATATATTCAACTGCCTTCTCCCAATGCCAACTGGCATTTCTGCAGTGCTAGTGCACTATAATGGACCTAAGAAGTTGCAAGTAACTATAATAGAGTGTGTATGTGTACCAAAATAATATACATCATACCATTGTGGATGAAGGGATAGAAGTTTCTTTATCCAAATTACACCTTGGGCTGTTTGCTCTTTTCCTCAGGCTGTGTATGTTTACCAAGCAATATTAGTGCATTCATAAGCACAAAAATTACTTGCCACCTTAGTATTGCAGTTCTGTTCTACACAGTAACTTCTCTTGCCCAAAATAGTTGACCCAATAACAGAGCTAAATTCTACTATAGTGTATGTATATGTAATTTGTCACTACGTAGTTGCCGAGCGGTAGCGAGGCAACTAATCGCGATGCATAGTCAGCCCACGTTTGTATGTATATATATGTATATATATATGTCCGTCACGCTTTGGGCCCCTGGGGGCCCCCCGGGGTTCAAAATGGCGTCTCTTACTGTTTTGTGGACGCCGTTTTCGAAGCTGTAGTGCGCGAAGAGTCATCGATATGGACAAGTCTACCACATCATTTCTCGAAGAGAGGCTTACTGCAGCTCCCAGGTTAGTACAGTTTGTGTAGCCTATGTACAAGTAGAGATATGAGTGCTGGAGTCGGGCGGCACGAGTCGAGCAATAGCTACTAACGTGTCCACTCTCCCGTACTACTAGTTACTTGGTCACAGGTTGTTTCTCCGCTCTCCGGTAGTAGCTATGACTGATCGATCCTCGGTTATAGGCCGGCTGGCTAGCTCTCCGGTAGTAGCTATGACTGATCGATCCTCGGTTACGCCCCGCCCAGGATCCGCCCTGACATTCTCGCTACCGCGAGGCTCCTTGCATTTCAAATGTACACCTAGTTACGTTTATACACATGTACTTATCACTACTGTCAGGAGTCTTCAAGCAGTAAGAAGTGGGATGTCAATCTTGGAAGATTGCTGCTAGCTGCCAAGCAAAAGGTTTGCTTTTTGTGTCTGTGCTCACTTGTATTTAACTTGTTAGGCTGTATCATGGAGTACGGTAGTATTCCATATGTAGGGATGGCGTGGGAAAAAATGTCCCCACATTAAATGTGTACAAAATGATATGCTTAAAACTCTGCTATACATGAAGTCAAACTTTTATGAGTTGTACTTGTCATTCTTGGGTGTTTTCATAACCAACAAGACCAAACCAAAGCATCGCTTAAGTACAAAATCGGCAGCTTGCGAAATCGCCATTTGTACTTCTTGTTGTTTCTTGTTGTAGTTCTTCAGAGAGGCTAGGACAATAATGACTGAAGGAATTACAATGATTCGAACACGAAGAAGCGGCATTCTCTGCAGGGAATTGCACTCATACCAGAGCCCTCTGAACGAACTCTAAATTGTTGGCAGTGATTTACTAGCACTCACGAGTGAACGCTCGCCGCTCTATGCCATTTTCAGAGATAACCATTAATGACGTATCCGGAAGCTTATAACACTAAGCACGTGTTTGCATTGCCTACATATTGTTTGCAACGACTGTATGTACCGCATCTGCCAGGGCTGAGAGTGCACTTCATCATAGCAGTGAGTTGCTATTAGACATATTATTAATATTAGTATAAGCTTAATGCTAGACCAGACGAACCTTAAAGATATGCATTAAATAGGGTCAGTACCTGCCTCGCTCTCAGTGCTAGTCTCGTGTAGCCCGACCATTCACACACTTCCTCTGTGCAAATGGTCAGGCTATGTGTCTGACTAGTGCACTCCTACGACCTACTTTGCAGTTGTTTATCGTCTCTTTCAAACTAGAAGTATAACTATCCCTGCTAACACACATACCACAATTACGTTCTGCTGCATAATAATAATGCATGGCAGTAATAGTCTACATAGCTAGCTACAAGCTGCAGCTACGCAACCATGACCTGCATGGAGTAAGAAGTATGTGCTGCCATTCAGAATGTGCATGTGCTACAAAGATGGTGAACGACTCTGCTGCAGTCTTGCTGTTGTCAGTCGGCTCTGAAAAAAATAATCACATCACTACTGAACAATTCTGATATCCGATTTACACCAATACATCTCTGCAAAGAAACTGTTCTTCCCCCCCAAAAAAGTAGAAGAAGCAAGTCACAAAAAAACATTTAAAAAACGAAGAGGCGTGTAGGGATGGAATCTCAAAAAGGTAACAAAACAAGGTAGGAACGACACCACAGTACTTTTACAGATTGCTGTCCCTACATCTTTTGCCCTTTTCCTGACCAAACACATACCATCTCCTACATGCCACACCAGCCATATCTACAGCCAATAAATGGTTGCAGCACTTCATAACACACAACCTCACACCATAACGGTCGTAGCTACATGCATGTAGACTCAATCCTGCTCAACCCACATCTTCACACACACAATGCACATCATGTTTAACAGCACTAAGTCATTGCAGCTGCTCACAACAGACCTTTGTCTCCCTCATGCTATACATATGTACTACAGAATTAAAAATTGGACACTAAAACTACCACTTATGAAGCATTCTGACTCCTCCCCCTACTTGTACAATTCCAACAGCATAATCTGTATGAAGTAACTCATTTGTGATTATATACCAAAGCATGGATTTTAGAAAAAAATGCCACAGGATGTAACTGCACTAGCCTCCTGTTATCCCACATAACAAGCATCACGAGGCATGGTTAGAAAAATGGCAAAAGATGTAGGGACGGCAATCCGTAAAAGTATTGTGGTGTCGTTCCTGCCTTGTTTGGTTACTTTTCATCCCTACATGCTTCTTTATTTGTTTTTTGTGACTTAGAGTAAGCAATACAGTTTTCTTCTTTCTTTCTCTATGCTAGTGCAATAATGGCTGAAGCGATTACAATAATTGAAGCACGAAGAAGTGGTATTCATTCTGGGGTATTGCACTTACACCATAGCATTTTCAATGAAATCGAACTGCTAGGCAGTGATTCTCATGTGTTCCCAGGTGAGTACTTGCCGCCTCACGCTATTTTCATTAAATATTTGGAGAGTACAACAATGTAACGGAGCCAGTTACACCTACACGAACCTCCATAACCTTGAGCACACTTATTGAGACCTATTGCTGTCGTTTCTTGTTGCAAACCGCGTGAGATCCAGTAGCTATTGATCCACTCTTACAGAGCTATTGTCTCGTTGAGTCACACGTAAGCAAGTTAACCATGAGGTATCTATCTTTTAATTGCTGTTCTTGTACTAATACAGCATGCCTTCTGCCAGGACGATAATAGTACTTAGGGTGTGCTTGATCATAAAAGTGTGTTACTATAATATGTCATATTGTGAGTGCAACACAAACACACTACATACTCACCTCGATGATGTGCATTGAATGGAGTCGATCAGTACCCCTTAGCTCTCACTGCTATGCACTCCACCTATGATGTACAATCCTAGCTCACATTGCCTTGCAGTTGTTTGTGGTGTCCTTTGAAGTATAACCGTCGCTCCAGAATGAAGTTGCGTATTATTGTGTCAGTATCGTCTACTGTATAGCTATATTGCCTGAGCCTCAGGCTGATGTAGTTGCCAGCTGCAGCTGTGTAACTACAACCATCCGCACTTTTCTCCCCCCAATAAACAACCGAAACCATTCACAAACAACATTTGAAAAGACATATATGGATGGAATCACGAACAACCTACCAAACAAGGTAGGAACAAAACAAAGTACTTCTCTAGTTAGTGGTCTAGGTAATGCAGAACTAAGTTAGCTTGATGTACCTTGGCCTACAGACTGTCGGCAGCTCCGCTGGACTAGTTGGACCTACTGTCGTGTGGTAACGGTTCAGTCTACACTAAGGGGCCAGGGCTTGACAGGTTTATTTCTCTTTGTCCCACCCACATTCTTTAGTGATGTTATCTTGTAAACGTGCTTGTAATGTTGTACACTCCAATTATAAAGTACATGTAAACAAGAAGATCGAAAGAAAAGCGTCTTGGATAGCAAGGCAAACAGGAAAAAAATCCCTTTTTCCAGAAATCAACAGTCTACGCTAAGACGTCACATTTATGTATAATTTATCGACCAAGCGTATTTTATACGTGGCTTATGGCGGTGCCAGCGGGGCGGAAAGTGACCAAAATTGGTGCTTCGCGTATGCGTTCATATCTCTAGTAAGAAAGTGTATCTATGTACAATCCGCACATTACCTGAAAGCTCAGTCTTCGCTGGTTACGATGATGTCCAGTATTAGTGTGAACTCCGCATGCTCTGGCTTGGATATATTATAAACATGAAGTACCTTCACCTGTAGTGGAGCGCTGGACCTGCAGATCTGTCTTGCCCAAAACGTACAAAATTCAAAGTTGCTCGAAATGCAAAATGGCGGTCACACGCTTGCCCACAGCAGCGAGACCAAGCTTGCCGATCGTTGCTCAACTGAACTAGTTTGTTGACTTCGCCCTTTATGCCAGCTGTGTATTGACTTTTACACCAATCCACCAAGTCCTGACCGAGATACAGCGCATTTGTACACACCGACTCCATTTTTATTCAGCGCCAGCCATCAAAGAAACGGCTACTTCCGGTACGCCCATGTGTCAAACAAATTTAACCCCTACGTGTAGACTGGTTATGGCACAATCATTGCACATATGTGATAATCCAGATCACATACATACAAACTCGAAAACCGTAAAGCAATTTTAATACCAGCCAAGCATGTGCGAAACTCATGCCTGGCTGGTAAAAATTGTCCATGTGCAATAATTGTTGTATTTACAGTGTGACAATTTTCTGTTGAATGCACACTCTAACAAGTATTTATGCAACGTTCTCTTGTTAAAGGATTGTGAAGGTTTTCTAAACCGTCTGAGCAAAGTGCGAAGTGGTCAAATGGGGCCACTATCTACTGCAAGTTTGGAGCAAGGCTCTTACCAGAGAGGGTATGAGTACATTGTCAGGTGAGGTTTTCTCATTCACAATTGCAGGAAAGAATTCTTTAAACAATCTTCTTTGCCATGACTGTGAATATATGCACTCCCAAGTGTAAATGTTTATCTGTAATGTAATTCTACTTAACCTCCACAGTTGAATTAACCTTTCTTCCAATTATAAATGTACGAATTCTAGAATGGTTATCATCTTCACTGTTTGAGAGGACTGGACAGAGTGTTTGTACCGCTTTAGTGCGTCTGCAATTTTGATATTTACTCTTGCAGTAAAAAAATTAAGCGAGTACAATTGCAGCATTACGTGTGCTCACTGAAACACGAAATATTTAATTACACTAAAATTCCACATGCATGATGTGGCTCAGTGTGGAGCAGGTACTGCTGGGACAGTTTTACTACTTAGCACGTTTTATTATAGTGGTGAATTAGCTTATGGTCATAGTGTGAGTGTAATTACTGACAGCCTGACAGCCAGGGCCTGAGCTAGGGCCTGCATGGAGAGAGCCACAGCCCGCGTGAAGAAAGAAATGTACTACCCACTTTTTTTATTCTGCTAGCTCACTCATTTCTCTGCTCACGCGGAAAGTTTACGCTTGGGAGTATGGTTAATTTCCCTTGATACAGCTAAACTATAGGATTAGTAGGCATATGTTAGCGATGAAGGTATGGTTTCACTAGACATTTATTGTGTTAGTGAACTAAATATTGTATGATAAACACAAAGAAAAGACATTAGTGTAGGAGGAGATGACATTATGATGAGCTACTGCCAGCTACAAACAGTAAAATGGGCACAGGTCCTCCCTTAATGAACACTGCATGTATACAGCTATGAAAATTACACCAGGTTCTATGTCTCCACGAAGTACTTTTCCAGATAGATTTTGAGAAGCCCTCTACTTTCCTGGCTTCAAATGTGACTTAATTACATTAACATTTTTTGAAACATAATAATGAAGTTTTCCCTTTACTGATATGATGATCTATTTCAGATTGCATATGTTACAAGAGCTAGAAGAAGGTGTTAGACTTCTGCTGAACCTCAAAGACCAAGACCACAGTGATGCAGCACAGGCCATGCTCAATAGTTGGCAAGCAAGGATTGAGCTTAGCCAGGTAAGTGCAGCAAATCTGTAATTTCCATTGAGTGTACTTAGTGTGTAAGTAGTTATATTCCAAGTAGCTATCAGTATGAAGACAAACCCTCTGACCACATCCAATGAAGCTGCATGGTGTGGGAAATAAGAGATAATATGATGGGCCCCACAAGTATTCGAAAATAAGAAGAATACTGACCTGTATGTTACAGGACTTCCAGGACAATCTCAGCAATGAAACAAGCTGCCAGAATGTATAAAGCGACAAGCCATCCATCAGTACACAATCACTTTTGCTTTGTTTTAGGAGTCATTTCGCACTCAGGAACCCATCCTAAGCCTTAGGAGAGTGATTCTTGGACTACAGCCAGGGTAAGCATATGTGTACAATATCCTACGCACTTATGTAATGGTTGTTCGTATAATTTTTTGCTTAAAGTTATCCAGGAGTACCACCTCCTCTCACTAACATGCATAGTGAGTGTCTGAGGTGCTGTGGTTTAGATAGTTCAGTACACCATATTACGAAAATGGTGACAATCTCAACCGTTGACCTTATTGTCGATGATATTTATGAGCTCATGGATATCATTGACAGCTCTGCCAGAAGGGGGCACTCTATGTGCACTCCTCCAAAAAAATTGACTTCTGAATAGTTAACACAGAGGGGGAGGCATACCCAGGAAGACAGCAATGTCTTCCATAGGTGAGAATGGGCATTTTTGGTTTATAGTGCATAAAGAGGAGTTACGTCTACTAGAGGTCATAGCAGCATGAGTATTACACAAGGTAATCTTCAACTTTCTACCTGTGTCTGGCTTTAACAAGACTGATGTTTCATATCTGAAAACCGGCCAGGTGTTGTTTTTTTACATAAATCAGAGGTTGTGCTAAGCAACAGGTCAGTCTAAACTAACTGCAGCTGTAGAATGGATCAGCTTGGCTAGATCATCATGTATGGCTTCTGGCAAAAGTACTGACACAGCAATTTTGTAGTGCACTTCCAGTTAGCGATCAGAACTTGCTGAAACTGAATTATCATCGTTACCTACCACTCTTTTGCCATCTAGGCACCACAAAACTCGTACCATGGCCTATTCAGCCTGTAAACTTCCAGTAGCTTCCACTGCACTCGTGGCTATAGTAGCATAGTAACGGAATGACGTAACTTAGCACATGTGATAATTGCGAACACACACACACAAACAGATGCAGGAACGTAAAGCCATCTTAGCACCAGCCGGGCACGCACTTTGTACACGCCCGGCTGATAAAAATACTGTTTTACAAAGCACTCTAAATGCTGATGCAATCCCTAGTGCTGTGTGCTGCATTATTGTGCAATGACACTTCTCCAAACTTTGAACATATTTCCACAATTACTTGATAATCCGGAAGGAATATTTTCCTTTGGAGCGTCGCATAATTATTGGGGCGAGCCGGAGTGAGCCCCACACTAGCGTGTACAGTGGGAAAATGTTTCTGTGTACGTACTTTCTGTACGTACGTATGCACACACATACCGTATATGCGCTTACGCTCCAAATATCTACATATTTAGCTCGCGTGTGCAGTCAAATTCCGCGTGCGTATTTCCATAATTGTTTGGCTTCGAATTCAGGACTTTGACTTGGCTTCAATGGCTAACCGAGCAGGAACCAAGAACTCAAAGAAGAGACTGTCGCAGCTAGGGTACTTGCTAGGCGACAACGTATGGAGGCCAGGCGCCAAAGGGAGAGGGAGCGCCATCGACGGAGAAGGCTATAGCAGGTACCCAGTGTTTTTCAAGAAATTTATTGGGGGGGTTACAAGTTTGGAGCTATAACTCCTGAAATAAACACTGCAGGTGACCCAGAGGAGAGGGAGGCCAGGTGCCAACTGGAGAGAGAGCGCCATGTTGGCGCAGAAGAGTAGCAGAAAACCCAGTGCAAAGACAGGCCAGGCTCCAGCAAGATCGGGAGCATCACAGGCAACTGCCATCATTGCAACTAACTCAACAGTTGTCTAAAAATTCTGCAAAATTGTAAAAATAATGATATGACATGCTCTATAAGTTACACTGGGAGATATGAATTGTTT
The DNA here is from genome assembly GCA_963921505.1 of Phakellia ventilabrum. NCBI lineage: Eukaryota > Metazoa > Porifera > Demospongiae > Axinellida > Axinellidae > Phakellia > Phakellia ventilabrum. The sequence continues at coordinate 2,164,710 of OY997401.1, read as the reverse complement.
TGGGAATTGAATTTTGAATAGCTTTCTGACACGTAAACGTTATTCCAACTACAAAGTTTCCAGTGGAATATTTCAGCTGAACCTGCTCTCCTCCCCTGCATGTCTATCAGGAAGGTGTGAAGTTCTGCTCCCCACACAATAACTCGTGTAAAGGTTCAAAAGGTTAATCAATACTTATCCAATCACCGTGCATATACGCCAAATATCCGAACACAAGCGGAGACTCACCCCACGATGTCGTACATCATCCTAGTAGTATTTATAGCATGAATTTATGTTTTCCCTATACCAAAGATATCATTGGATGGAAAGAGTGCTCGAAGAAAAGTATGATCCTGTGAGTGTTTGAGCTTGACTTGCCTCCGTGGTTAGCTCAGTGCCTGAAATTAATATATTTGGCTGGTTGCTAGAGTGATTACCAGCCTTGTTACTCAGGTCGCCATTGATACGTATGTTTAGATTGCCATAATTAACTGGATGTGTGGTAGGTTTGGTGCAGTAGAATATCGTGGCTATCTCCAGACCGGCTATAAACACACGCCGAGAAGTTGAATTATGAATTATGTCAGCTAGCAAATGGTATATCAACTGTAAACCTGTTGCGATAAGCCAGACTGTGTGTCTAGACGCTGACGTGATGTCGCCACGGTTGGCCTCTAAAAGATAAGGGCTACTTTCCCAAATCAGTTTTTAAAGCTCAAATGGTGCCCCGGCGACCTTTAATTTCACACTGTTAGCTGCAGGTCGGCTAGGTTAAACTCCCAGTGCTACACCACACTGACAAGGCTGAAACAGCTGTCCGTTATCTTGACCCCTCATGCGCCAGGTAACGTCTCGTGAGAGATTGCAAGAGTCTGGTAGTACAGACTACAGACTGCTATTTCTACCTGCAGTTTGCCAGTGATGGAACATACGATGATTATAGACAGCAAAATTCAAAAATTTGGGCCGAATTACTAATTTAATAGCACCTAATATGAGGCCAAAAGGTAGCCATGGAACTATTCACCACTGAAGCCATAACATGGCTCCTGTGTCCTGAGATTTAATAAAAAGCCTTGCAGGTATAACTATCACATACTCTGTGTGCATGTGTCACTCTGGCGTTATCGGAAAATGATTGTGTTATTATTGGGACGAGCCTGATCAAGCCCAAATTATCAGGAAGTTGACAACATTCTGTGCATATGCATGCGTACGCATCCAAAGTCGATATACGTACTAGCTGCTACTATTTTATATTATAACAAGCCGGGCGCATGCTTCACACGCGCCTGGCTGGTACTAAGATTGCTTTACGTTTTCGCGTCTGTCTGTTTGTGTGTTCGTCCGCAATTATCACATGCGCTAAGTTATGTCATTCCTTTACTATGCCATTGTGGCCACGAGTGCAGTGGAAGCTACTGGACAAGTTTGCAGGCTCAATAGGCCAAGGTACGTCAAGCTAGATTAATTTTGTGTTGCCTAGAAGGTGAAAAAGCGGTAGGTAACGATGATAATTCTGTTTTCGCAAGTTCTGATCGCTAACTGCAAGCACACAACGAAATTGCTGTGTCAGCACTTTCACTGGAAGCTGTACATGATAAGACTGTCTAGCCAAGCTGATCCATTCAACAGCTGCATTTAGCTTGGACTGACCTGTTGCTAAGCACAACCTTCAGTTGGATGATTTATGTAAAAAAAAACACCAAGCTGTTTTTTAGACATGAAATAGCAACCTTGTTTTACCCTTGTAGTGTATCAACTGCTTGAGTGTGCGGTGGATAAATTGGCACCAGTGGAGTGAGCCCAATGTAATCCCATCAATGGGCAAATTCTGTCACATGCAATGGTCATACTGCAGATACATTTACGTATCTATTTCAACTGTATGCACTTGCCGCAACCAAAAATGCTGCATAAATGCAGCCACACACTGTACTATAGAGAAGGCTAGACCATGATTGAGTCTGCTGAGTCAGTAGAAGCTAGAGAATGGTGACTGGCACATGAATGAAGACATTGTTGCCGAGCGCAGCGAAGCGGAGCGAGGCCAATAATTGCATTCAATGGGCTCCAAATCTTAGCTAGCGTTTATATATATATATATATATGTAGATGTCTGTCACGTTTTGGGCCCCAGAGGGCCCCCCGGGATTCAAGATGGCGTCCGTGCAGATACGTGTGTGCCGTCTTCAAACTCTTGGCACACGAAAAGTCTGAGATCTACACAAGTCGATTACATAGTTTTATTAAGGAAGGCTTACTGCAGCTCCCAGGTTAGTAGAGTTTGTGTAGCCGCTCTGTAAGCAGAGACATGAGGGCTGGTGACCGACGGCACTAATCCAACGTAGTTTCAAGTGGCATAGTCACTCTCTCAGCTATCCCGTGGCAGCCGTGGTTGAGTCTTTGAAATGTGTTGCAGACAGAGACGTCAGTCTCCACAAGGCCAGTCGTTTAGTCGTAGTTTATCCATCATCATGGTTCCTTGGTTCAGCTGTTTATTCACGCGACTAGCTGGCTCGCGAAAATATCCCCCGTGTGCAGGTGTCGCGAGCTCCATCTCCACATTCCAGCCCCGTTCGCAACCCGCGGGACCGTGTCCACGCGCCCCGATTGCAACCCCGGGACTTTGTCATCGCGTCAGCAGGCACTGATGCCCCCCCCCCCCTCTTAGATATTTAGTGATGGGACAATATGTCTGTCGTATTTTTTTAAGGTGTAAAAAGTTGCCCATAAGCACCGCGAGGCACCTGCGCTTGCGTAACCCTAGTCTATCCCATGAATCAGTGGGAGGCAGGGAATGATAATTTGCATATTAATGTTTACTTGGAAGACGGTGGAGAGTTGTGGAGCAAGATTAGGCCAATGAGGCAGTGCTTGCACGCAGTAGAGTAGCATCATTAGACCAGTACTTATAGTTACCTTCTCTGGTAAGCAGACATTAACTGCAGAGGGAGGTCATAGAGTCTGGAACATTCATTTCGCATTGCTTATGTGTATATCCACATTCGTATGCTCCATACCACATACATATTTACACACCTGTATTTGCAGCCCATTCAAGACCAGTAATTAAGTCGCCACTTTGTCTAATGTATAAGACATAGTTTCTGTTATCCCTCCAGAAAATTTAAGAAGGAGATTGGGCAATACTGGCTGCAAAGTGCAAAGATAGCACGCAGGTAAAAAATATGGCTTGGCCTACATGCATGCTTATCTAGCCTTGTTCCCAGGCTCCACTGCCCAGCTTTTTTTTCGCACGGAGTAAAAAACAACAACTGAAAAGCCTGGAGAGTGGACCCTGGTAGCAAATATCCTAATTAGAGGGTATTACATTATGTGCTTTTTACCGGCTGGGTGCATGTGACCAGCTGGTCCTAAGATTGCTTTATATTTTCACATTTGTCTGCCTGTACATTAATTGTACTTATCACCTATACAAAATTTAGAGTAAGTAATGGATATTCGGACGACAGGTATAATCGGACGTGCTAGTGCCGTACGCATAAATTACCGGAAGTGGGTGGGGCCTTTGATCGATACTACAGACCCGTCGCACTCTGAGTTCCAAGTTTGATGTTCCTCCGTTGCTTGGTTCTGGAGCTATAGCCTTCCAAAAGTAAGTCCGAATATATCAAAGATCGGACAATCATATGTACTGTCGGACTCAGTTCCTTGTCTTTTCTTTAAAGCAACTGTCGGTAAAATTTTTATAGCATTGGGAAGCTCCACGACCCTGCTGCTGCACGCCAACTTTTCGTATTTGTGACTGCCTCGAGCACTGAGGGGTGTTGCTGAATGTGAAGCAGGGTCATTCTAACTATCATCGGGCAGTGAATTTCGTATGTTTTTGCCGTAGACGCCCTAAAATACCTGCTAGCACGGCAATATGACTATCAGTGGATTGTTCAGGTCCTTAGCAGCATAATGGTGCAAGTCCGATGTTTATACGCTGCATGGTTCTCGAGATAGAGCTGTTCATCTAAAAACTTCAGCATCATCTTCATTGAACATGATACTTAATGGATGGAAGCAGGCAAAACAGCTCTATCTTTGGAATGCCACATCGTATAAACATTGGACTTGCACCGTTATGGTGCTAAGGACCTGTACAATTCACTGATAGCTGTATCATCGTGCTAGCAGGTATTTTAGGGCGTCTACGGGGGGAAAAATACGAAATCTACTGTCCGATCATAGATAGAGCGACCCTGCTTCACATTCAGCAACACCCTTTAAGGGAACGGAGTCTGACAATACATACGATTGTCCGATCTTTGATATATTCGGACTTACTTTTGGAAGGCTATAGCTCCAGAACCAAGCAAGGGAGGAACATCAAACTGGAACTCAGAGTGCTAAGGGTCTGTACTATCGATCGAAGGTCCCGCCCACTTCCGGTAATTTATGCATACGGCGCTAGCGCGTCTGATTATACCTGTCATCCGAATATCCATTACTTACTCTACTATGCAACTGTAGTCGACTAGTACAACAGCAGTTACTGGAAGTTGGCAGGCCAAGCGACAGCAAGCCAGCTTAATTTTGTGTTGCCTAGAAAGTGAAAGTGGGTTGTAGGTACGATGATAATCCAATTTATGGCTGCTGGAAGTGCACTATGAAACTACTAAGTCAGCAATTTTGCTGTAAGTTCAGTTACTTATATATACCTTTGGGTAGTGTGCCTTATTTAGGCTGATCTGTTCTATAGCTGTTAGCCTTACCTGATGCTAAACATATAGCCTCAAGTCAAAGATTGTGCCACTGGTGATCATGCAAAGAAACATTGATGAGTATCAGCTGTATATATATATATATATATGTATACTGCAGTATTCCAGTGCATGTACATAGAATTATCCTACAAAGCTCATGCCTAGCAGCTGTTTGTGAATTTGGCTAAAGACTTAAAAGTACTGCTTTATATTTTACATGACCGGAATGAGCACTGCTGATTGATTATACTGCTTCCAGCACTGTCTAGTTACATGAAGACAGCATTGATGGAAGGTGTATGTTGGTACCAAGGTACAAAGAGGCCATGAAATGAACACTTATACCATACTAAGGCTTATAAGAAGGTAAAACAGTGGCTAGGTTGCATATTAAACTATGTTGACTCCACACTTTGAAATACAGTGTATTGATATCTCTTATCTGAAACATATTTATAAGCTATGGCTATTACGGGAGAGTGGAGAGATGGGGCTGTACTACTTGAAACCGTAAACATAATATTATCATCTATTATCTATGTGCAACATATTTTCAATGATCATCCATGGCTGCTACGGGAGAGTGGAGAGATGGGCTATGCTGCTTCAAATCATGCCATTCATGTATACGCCCCCTTTTCCCTTAATCTTTACACTTGGCAGTGTATACACTGATTTTCTAAAACATGAGCAATAGCGTTCATGTCTAAATAGCTTACTATTACTTGACAAGGTTGAGGTCTTGTAACAATTTCATGTATTATTCCTCCATAGAGCTGGTCACTTGCAGACAGCACACAGTTTTCTTTTGAGTGCCAGTGACTACTCTTTGCCTGCGTTCTGTATGGAAAAGGCTGAGTGGGTGCAGAAACAGGTTAGATGCTCATACGTATTTTGTAGATCTTGTAACCCATATCTGCATTACTGATGTGGAAATTATTTTTTTACCAGCTGGTGCGTGCAGAGTGCACGCTTGGCTGATTATTTTTCCCATATTTGCCAGTTTGTACATTTGTGTGTCCGTACTTATCACGCACACCACTTTTGCATCATTCCGTTACTATGCACTATAGTCACACGTACACTACTTTTGGTTGCCTAGATGGTGAAAAGGTGGTAGGTAGCAATGATACTGCTGTTTTGGCAAATTTTGGCAGCTAACTGGGAGTGCGCTATGAACTGCCAAGTCAACTCTTTTTGCTGGAAGTTGTGCTAGACAAGCTGATCTGTTCCATGGCTTTATTTATCTTGGACTATCCTGTTTCTGAGTGCGGCCTTTAATTTGGTGAAAATACCCAGCTGGTTTTTAGATATGAAATATTAACCTGGTTGAGAGATTCACTTTAATTCTTATGTTTTATTTTTTGAACTTCTCTTTGCAGGGTAATTCTCATGATGCACTCCTTGGCTTGCAGAAGGCTGTGAGGTAAGTGCTCATAATCCCACTCAGTGCAAGTATTACAAAAGCGTGCAAAGAAATTTTTGGACATGACTACATACCTTACACAACACACAGAATTTGCTTACTGACACGTATACATAGCCAAAACTTTCTTTTCAGTTCCGATGTAAGGGCCATGGAAACCCAGGGCTATATTTACAATACATCTGCATGCCATCCCACACATTTGCTCCGGCTTGCCCCCACAATGTTCTGCATTCACCTACTATTATAATAGCCTTGATAGTTTTATTGCACTGAGGCCTCTTGATTGTAGGTTCATTGTTCTATACAGGCTTTACTATTACGTATATTTACGTATGTACGTGCATGTAGTAGGTGCATTGTGCATACATGTCTGACTTGTCTCCAGTGAGCAGTGGTCACAAGTGACCATAAATCTAGATGGAACTGGTGAGAGTACTACCCGAAACATCACCCATGCTGAGGTACATGCACGTCTAACCACATTTGACAAGCTTGTGTATATGAGTATAGATCGTACATGACCTTACTCTTGTGCTCGACTCATTTTTATATGCAGGCTTTGCTACTAATTGGACGGTGGATGGAGGACACTGCTCACTATGATACACAGACTGTCCTGAAACAGTACAAGGTTAGTTCCATTTCATTCAGTAATGTATACTGTACACTCGCTCAGGCTTGCCCCGCAATACCCAGTATTTGCCTAATATAATATGGTACGTACTTTGATGGCTTACAGCAAGAGGCAAGGAAAGGGTGTGGAGCTCATATAGGAGAGGGCATTTAATACTGCTACATTATTATGTTTGTGTTTTATATCATTCAGAGTGTAATATCTGTACATCCTGAGTCTGAAGATGGGCACTTCTATTTGGGAAAGTATTATGATAGACTGATGTCTTTTCTGGCGAGTGACAGACCTACTAAATCTGGGTAAGTGTTGTACAGGATTAAGTGATTAGGCTATACATAAATGTACATGTGTAGAAATGGAAGCCCATAATATTATGTGTACAAGAGTTCTACTGCTCGGTGTGCTTGGCTAAAGTTTTAGGACTGTTTTTCATCTTAGAAAGAATGGTTAAAATGATGTACGTATACTAGCAGTCAACAAGAAACTCGTATTACTGCTTGGTACCTTTTATTAATAGTGTCTGTATGCATGTCCATGCACATTCGTAGCAGTCTTCAGAATATATGTACATACATGTATACACAACTTAGATTGCCTGAAACCTAAACTTCAGACGTTGGCTATAATTAGGATGGTATTGCGTATTCTGTTAAAACTGATAACAGTAATGTACCTATGTACGTATGTAAACGTAAAGGTATTTTGAAATACCTACCCTATAAATCTTTGATAGATACGTAATATCTGCTACCACACAGAAAAGATGTATATAGTCTCCATTCCAAGGTTCTCTTATTCACTTCACTTTTGTGCTAAGAGCCAGTATTGTAGGAACCACAGGGGCGCTGGGGGCAGTGTTTTCTGGTTTCGTGGTAAGTAGTATCTTTCTTGGTGACAGAACCTTAAGAGCTACCACGGTCGCCGAGAGTAACAGTATACCTGATGTTAGTATTAATCGGCTTCTTCACAGCTGAAAAATAGGTCAAAATTTGTTCCACACTTTGCATGGAAACACGATTAGCCACTGCATGGCTTCTGGTTAGTGTACAAGGACCTGAAAATGAGGCTAGGCATTCAAGGGTCATCTTTTGATGCAGCGCTGTTACTCTCTACTTACGTATTTCAATGATCTGGCCATTATTGACATCGCACACATTAGAACAAAGTGCAATAACAAAGTGAGCTGTGTACAAGCACCTGGAATGAGGCTACACCTTCATAATCCTGAAGGGTCATTCTCTACCTACATATATCAATGATCTGTCCGTTATTGTGAGAAGTAATTTTAAAATGTTCTTTCTTGCAGGGATTTTCTTGTGTTTATCATCCGTCATTATGGACATGCTCTTGAGTATGGGAGTAAATACATCTATCAGTGCATGCCGAGGATGCTCACACTGTGGTTGGACTTTGGATGCAATGTTCCTGATGCAGGTGAGAAATTGTAATCACGACCTAGCAACAGTTCATTGTAATACGAGGTTAGAGGTCATCAATATGGCCTGACTGAGTCTTGCCACTCATTACCAAGTGTAGTTTATGAATTATTTTATAAGCCTAATTTGATTGAAAGCCTACATGTATTAAGTGATGTATTCATATATGACTGTCCTGCTATTCGGCTAAAATATGCAAAGTAATAGGCAAGAGAAGAAGTTAATTCGAAATACATACTGATGCATTTAGATAGTGATAAATTGAAAAGTATTTGGACCGAGTTTGTCAATATGTGTGCATCACGCAAGTGTGACTCTTCTTGCCATTAATTTATATTTTATTACTGAAGCTAAAAAAACAATCTGAAGATGATAACTAATTTATAACTGGTGTAAGGTATATACTCACAGGCTTTTTTTCTCATTAATTTGTGAAATTAATTTTTTGTCCCTATCAGTGTGTTGAAATTGGTTATGCTGTCAGCAAGTGAATCTGATTCTGGATACACGCCTTGATATACAGTGTTCTTGCAGCATCCGGTTACCAGAGGGCCCATAGTGTTAGTCTCATCCCCAGACTTTGACCCCTGTAGAACGGTCTGGCGGCGTTCAGCACAATCCTCGGGCTTTATTTAGTTTACCCATAGTGAGAAGCAATGGCAATGCAGATGCATAGCTATCAGAAGATTTTGTAAAATAGCTATAAAGAGTGAGCTACCGGCATGCACTAGGGAGAATCGATCATTGTATTGTCTAGGCGAACTATTCCCCCACCGTAGTCTGGTAGCTAGCCATGGAATTCAAGTTCTTTGTTCGATTTGTGAAGACCCAGGGCCTCGTGATGGACAGTTGCTCTTTGTTTGTAAAAAGACATATCCTTCCGAAGCACAAACGCTTGCACTGCCTTCTTCTGGTCATCCGTAGCATGGTTGTAACCCGCTTTCTGGACGACGCTCAGAAGAATAGCTCCTAACTCAATATTCGAAATTTATATGCCGATCCGCTGCACTAAATATGTTTCTTATCGGACAGTACAAGTAGCCATTTCACTCCTCACCTCTCTCGGATACTTGATTGGTGATTTCGCACTAACACGTGTTGTAACACAAATTGAATTTTCTACAATTTCATTGAAATTCCTGACGAAAACGCAAGTAGCTGGTACTTTTTAATAAAGTCCAAGGATCCTGCGCAACATCGCCAGATGCTCTTCTGGGAGGCGAGTGTGGTCTGGGCACGGGACTACCATATTTTCAACTTATACAACTTGTTTGCACTCTGTTTACTGATTGGCTCACCTTGGTGATGCTCTGTAAATCAGATTGCTGCATAACCTCTATACATACATACTTCTCTTTGTTCTTAGATGACTGTGATTATAAATTAGTTCAGTATGCATACCTCTTATTTGCAGGAAAGAAAACACAGGAGAAATTAGCACTGAAAAACATGGTTTCTACACTGAATACAGTAAGTTTATGTCAGACAGTATGGTGCAGAGATTGACAAGTATTTATTGCTAGATTTAAGCGCCATCGTATCTTGCTGTGTACGTAAGTGACTAGACGTCTTCAATACTTCGTGCCCATAGGTACTAAGTGTGCTCTAAGCTTTCTGTATTTGGGTGTATCTGCATCAATCATGGGTGCAATGATATACATACGTACTGCATTGTTGCAACTAAGTACACACTTCTTGCACAGTGAACTTTACTGTAACAGTCCAATTTGACTTCAGTTTTGTTTTGCCAGTAGGCCAGCTACAGCATGCTAGAAAAGTTTTGTGTTGTCTAGACAATGAAAGAGTGGCAGGTAGTGATGTACGTAACCCTGTTCTGGCTGCTAGCTGGAAGCACAATCATGGTAATTATGCAAGATGAGATAACCTAACAAAACTAATTTGTTCTGCAGCTGCGTTGTAGCTTGGCTTAACCGAATGTTTTAATATGTGAAAGAGTGTCCAGCTGGTCACTTAGTTACAACTCACTTGGTTGCAACTCCTACCATATTGATAGGGGTAGAGCAATGATCCCTCAGAGTATTTCCTATCCAAAAACCAGCCGGGTGCATTGTTAAATGCATGACTTCAATGGAATCTTCAAGGCTGTGTGTGTTAAGCAACTGCACATGTAATAAGTGTGGATGCACAAACAAACAGACAAATGCAAAGTAAAGACCGGTTGGGTATGTGCAAACTGTGGTAAAGTATACATGTTTGTATCGTATATTCATCAGATTACGGATTATGTAGATCTGTCTCTTTATATACATATAGTTGATGGCAACAATGGTGGAACGGCTACCAACATACCAATTTCTGATAGCATTTTCTCAACTTATCTCAAGAATATGCCACCCCAATTCCGATGTATTTACTCAACTAGAGGTCACTTGCTATTTGTGGACTATTAGTCAATACTTTGTTTTGAGAATGAATATTATGTTTGTCCACAGGCAATAATATTGAATCTCCTGCAACACTACCCCCAACAGTCCTTGTGGATGATGGTTGCTGTTAGCAAGGTAAAGCTGTTATTTTGATTATTTTTTCTGAGTCAATTGTTTGACTTTACCCCTATTACTAACATGCATACATGTCAAGTCTACACACCCCGACAGGCAGAGTCGATGCAAGAGAATCTTAGATAAAGCAAAGTAAGTGCTGAACTTCTGCATATGTGATACATATTGTGTATATAACTTCTCTCTCTCAGCAAAGCAAAGCTTATACCTCAATGATGAGAATGCAGTGTATGTATACAGCCTCGTCCCCAGTCTCTTGTTCATGGTTCACTTTGCTACTGGAGAGCCTGGTACTATTTCTCACGTGATTTACCTTACTTAATTATACATGGGCAGGGACCGATAGATAGATGGTTGCAATTCTCTACCTTCTGCTGGTGACATGTTTCAGTGCTTAGTCATTAGCAGGCTGTCAATTTTCCCCCCTCATGTGCTAAGAGCACAGTACGCCATAGGGTCAGTAAGCTCCCGCTGCATGGTCATGCAATCATTATATCCAGCTCATATTCTCTCAAACTGTGAGGAAACTGGATTTTCTCTTTTCATGTTTAAACCAAATGTTTGGTCAGCAATATTGTATATTAGTAGTAATGTCAGTTACCATCAAGTTTTGCAAATGTTTAATTTGGAGCTCATGCTGGGTAGATTTTTGGTACAGAAAGAGCGGTCTAGAGTTAAATTGAGGCACTAGCCTCAAATTTTTTGGTAGCTTCTGTGTAGGATGCGTATACGTATATGGTTATTATTTGTGAGGTGTGCTATCAGTATAATAAGCCGGTCAAGTTTTCAATCGGTTCACAACATATGCACTATGCATTATTATGAAAAAGCCAGAGTTAAAGCTAAGACATCTGTATATTGTTGTGATGCCCATAGCATGCTCTATCCATTAGTGCTATTAAGACAAAATTTACAAATTTGAAAAATGACCCTGGTATAGCCAGTAGTAGCTGTTGATGTCAGCATGTCCATCCAGCTACGAAATACAGTTTTTCGTATGTATCATTGGTGCAGTGAAGTTGTAAGTAGCAATGATAACCCTGTTCTGTTAGGTTTTGGCTGATAATTTGAAGCAGACCACAAAATTCCTGGGTGTGCCACAAGAGACAAAATTAAGCCATGGTGCTCTATTCTATGCATATCATCGAGAGTGAATAATACATCATGTATCTACATTTAGTTTGGCCTGACTTGTTGATAAGCATATCCTTATAATTTACATGGAAATTGCCCAGGTATTTTTAGATGTGACATATCAATATTGCTGGTATCCATGCAGGCCTTACTGAAATTTGTACTCAATAATTTATATGTGGCTACCAGAACTTTCCTGAGCATAATCCACTGCATATTACATTGTACGCATAGATCAATTTGATGCAATCTTTTTTTGGCAGGCAAAATCTCCCTCACATTGGAAATTTAATAGATGTGAGTTTATATAGTTGTGTATTTTTATAGGCATGGAAGATGTTATGTAAGCTGTCATGTTTATATACCCATGCCTATTTCATTGTGACGTCCTCAGCCATTCACATCCTTTGTGTAAAACAATATCTGGTCACTTGAATAAAATTTTATGTCGTAAATCAAACTTTACTCCAGTGACCAGACACACTCTTAATGAGGGCATGGATGTCCAAGCACAAGACTATATAATCCACAAATCATTTTCATTTCAGGATATGGTGAAGCTGAGTGATAAGTTGCTAGAGGTTTGTAACAAGCAAGTTGAGGCAGCCAAAAACCACAGTATGGATAAGCTCTGCAGGGGACTTACCAGACTGACAAATAGCAGGTTGGTCATTTGTGACTTGATAGAGAATATATATATAAATGTATCTTATTACATGCATTACTATGCAATATTATAGGATAGATCACTGCGTAGCGGGGTGTATGACCCGTTATCTACCGCGGGGAAAATTATCTCCCGCGGAAGCCGAGGAAGTACGAGGGCGAAGCCCGAGGTACTTCTGAGGCTTCCAAGGGAGATAATTTTTCCCAAGGTAGATAACGGGTCATAGGGTACGCCATGTCTACAAAGAGATAATTACCGAGCGCCTTAGCATGAGGCAATTAATTGTGTAGTGTGGGCTGAAATCTCAGCTAGCGTATATGTATTATATGTATGTATGTGCGCAACTTCCATCACGCTTAGGAATGCAATTGAATCTCAGGTTACGTTCCGTATATGTGTTATTACTATGTCTGTAACGTAATACTTTCGGCCCCGGGGGGCAAGCGCGTGTTCAAGATGGTGTCCTGACCAGTTACATGGATGCCACTTTTGTTACTTCTGGTGCACGAAGGATCAGAGATCTGGACAAATCGATCACTTCTTTTTACCCAGGTAAGCTTATTACAGCTCCAACGCGATTAGAATTTATGTAGCCTCTGGGTTCGGGTTGTCAACTCTTTTGTTAAGGGGCAATTGTAGGGGCTCAAAGGAGATTGACAGTCTTGGAAAAGGAGAACCAGCCGAAACATATACCATATCAATAACGTACAGTGTATGATTTTGTTCCTAGCTAACATCAAGCAACGGAAAACAATCAAGCTTTAGAACTTTTCGAAGTTATTGTGGCAATAAGTTCCTTTTGAAGTCCCTTTGACTTCTGTAGTCTTAGAACTAGCTGGTTTGTACTGTTCTAGCCATGCACTAGCATACAGAATCCCCTAATTGTGAGAAACAAGTTCGAGCAGTGCTTGCTTTCACCCTCTTCCCAGTCACTTGACAACACGACCAATAGAAAGCAGCACCTTTTGCAAGAAGTTTCTTGTTGACTTCTCGCTTGAAGTTTGGGGTGCGTTGTGAGTGAAGATACTTTCGGAGTTTAAGTTCCATTGCCAAAAAGCCTGAAATGCTGCTTCGTTTACACGCATTAGGCCTCCTCTGTCTACTAGATATAGCCACTTCTCAGCGCAGGTGTGAGCATCATCCCCACCATCTAGTAGATTATAAAGGCACAACAAAGGCTGATCTTCCAGTGAGTTGGCACAGGGGAAGCTCTTCCACACTGAAATGTACCCAGAAGAACACCAAAGCTGGTGAGTGATAGTTGCTTGTTGCCCACTCCCTTCTTGTTTGAACCTGCCACTAGCTGCAATGCAGCTCTGGAGCTGGCACACAACAGACTTTGCAAACTTCCTGCCTGAGTAGAACTGCTGAGCCACTGATACATCTGTCGTCCAACTCTCTGGACTTCCGATGCAATGCTGGACTTCACTTTAAAACATTTCATCACCCGTCACTGCCTCAACAGGTGAAAGTAGAAGGCTAAAAGCTACATTTAGATATTTCAAATGCCAGAATAGCAATAGTGAGTGCAAGTACTTTATGTCATAAATCATCTTCAGTACAGTCAAAGTAAGTTATCTTCACTCTCTGAACTCTCTGTAGCCTTGTCTTGACATCAAAGGATGCCCACGTTTCAATTATTCAACTTCTGCTCAATATTTCCAGTACAACGCAGATGGGAAGTGTAATCGGGTACTAATTGGGACAGTTTCCATTACAGGGAAGGATGTATATACGTATACAAAAACAGAGTCCTTTAACAAAGCTGCAAGCTACATAGAAGCTGCTTGGCTTTTTGGTAACAGGTTGCGACATGGTGGATGGGGCTCTGTACTGCTGCCAGATGGCCACGCCTTCATTTCTGTTAAGTAACTTGCTCTGGTTTGCGAGGCAGATGTAGAGAGCTTCTTTGATGAGAGTTATTATATTGCTTGTTGCCTCATCCAGCACTCCGCACAGCACCTGGTGATGGTGTCCTGGGCATGCTCCACCATGGCCAACTTCTCAGATTCTCCTCATCTGGTTGTAGCCTTGTGCTCTTTTATGCTGGCTCCAGGGCTCTCATCGTCTCTCTGATATACATCTTGTCACAGCTACACGGAATTTTATACACAACATTGGATCTCTTCTCGACAGGATCGGTGTCTTCAACCCTAGTCAGCTGCCGATATAAAGTAGGTGTTACTTGAAAGCCCAAGCCGCACCAAAATTTAAATTTAAAAGAATAGGTTACGAAATGGGGAGGAGGATTCCCTAGTCACCAGTATGACCATATGGTCTCACGTCCAAGCAACCGATAGGGACATCCCATGGAATAAAAAAATGATAAAAAGTTTAAAAATTAGTTTAAAAGGGTGGAGAAGATAGGGACTCCCTAATTAATAAAAAAAACTTCAAGGTTTGGCCCAGAATGAAGCAGTCCACAGACCCTAACCCCAGATAACACCTTGGTAAAGTAACAAAAAAACATTTAAAAAAATGAAAGAACATATAGGGATGCAGGAGCCCATACAAAGGGAAGGAGTGTTAAACGTGTATATGTATGCTGATTCCACCTGTTGTCGAATAGCACTTGCACAAAACTCCGTATATGGTAAGTGTTATGTAAGCGCTGTAATTCACTCAGCACTAGTAGCATAGCAAACCAGCCATGCATAACCACTAGCATTCCATATATGGAGTTTTCTTGTAGGTGCCATTCGACAACAGGTGGAATCGTTAGTCTAACACTCCTTCCTTTTGGGTTATGGGCTCCTGAGGGATATTTTTGCAACTAGGTCTCATTATACGTAAGTGCTAGTTACATGGGACGACAGGATGTTAGATTGTGGTGTAGATGATTAGGTTTTTTTTAACGTTCTTTGGTATAGTAGAGTAATGTTTTTGGAAATGTGTTCCGTACTAACTGTTGGTGAAGTGAAAGGGTGTTGTTGCAGGTGGAAGAGTGTAGGTGTCATTGTAAGTGTGGATTATGGTGTAGAATGTGGGATATAAGTGGTACGTGTATGTAGTCTAGTCTAAGAGTGTGTATTGCTGCATGTGGAGGATAATTTGTAGTGTGAGGGGGTGATGTGTGTTGCATTGTGAAGTGCTGCAATTGCCACATTCTATTGGCTGTGGATATGGCTGGTATGGCATGCCAGGGATTGGTGTGTGTGTGTGTGTTGAGGTTGGAAAAATGGCAAAAAATATAGGGATGACAATTTGTAAGGGTATTGTGGTATCATTCCTACCTTGTTTGGTTGCTTTTTGGGGATTCCATCCCTATTATGTTCTTTCATTTTTTTAAATCTTTTTTTGTTACTTGTTTCTGTTGTTTTTTGTGGGGAGGAGAAAAGTATGAATGGTGTTTAGATGGTGTGGTTGTGTGGGGTAGATGAGCGGTATTAGCTGTATCCACATAATTATGCTCCCATTCATGATAAACTAGCAGCACCTATAATGTAACAGACACAGAATGCACTTTGCACTGCAAAGCTTTCAGTGGGGCTTAAAAGATGCAGCAGAGTAGCAAAATACAGCATTAAGCCTGCGTGTTTCATCCTGCCCCCAACTCAACCATGTTTACAACCTAGGAGGGTAGGTTCGATCTGCAAATAAGGAGTTCACACGAACCTACCCCCTAAGGGAAACTATGTTCTGGTGCAGCTTAGAGACCTACTGTACTTCCTGAAAGTCCATTATTTGCAGCTTACTTAGCTGGTTGTAAACCATATATGTGCCTGTGCATCCCTGCATATCCCTAGATTTTAATGAGGAAACCTCACTCCCACAAACAGGGGAATAGAAAACTGGAGAGCTCTCTCTACGCTCAATGTACATGTTGCCCCAGGTTGTGCCTGCCAAAGAGGCTTAGTATGAAGATTGGCCTTCAGGTAGTACTCCTAGCCTGCAGTTGGCCACTGAGATACCTTAATGAAGCTTTGAAAGTAGATATACACCTCAATTATATGCCTAGTGTGAAGAAACACAGAAGAATATATAAGATACATAATAATTTGAGACAGGTAGTAATAAAAGCACACTCAGTAATGTAAAGCATAAAGTAAAGTAAAGATATGGCTAAAGCTGTGAGAATTAAGTGATCTAATTAATGTGTTTGTTTCTCCCTATTATAGTGAATTCAGCTCTATTATGGTACCTCTGCAGTCATCACTCACGGTGACGTTACCAATTGGTCACGGAAGCAGCCAGCCAAACCACAATCCATTTCCTGGTGAACAGCCTACCATTATCAAGTTTGAAGACAAGGTGCTGTGTGTGGAGTTGTACTATATCTTGTCGTACTAGCCGTGCCAATAATCGTGACGTATGGGCTCAGAATTTCAGCTACATAGCTTCTATTTCTATATATGTAGGTTGCTAGATCTGTTGGTCAGGGCTCGTGCTCAAAATGGCATCTCTGGCAGTCAGGTAGGGTACGCTTCCAAAAATGGATGATTATTGACACCCAACATTCATCCACTTTTGGATAATTTTAACAAATGAACAGTTTTCATCCAAAAATGGATGGTTTTTGACTGTTTTCTCCTATAGAGGGACAGAACGACCTTGGATGGTAATCATTTACTTCCATAATTGGATGACTTTGACCATCCAAAATTGGATGACTTTGACCATCCATAATTGGATGAATAATAACAGTTGTTAATACGTACCTTCCAAAATTGGATGACTTTGACTATCCATAATTGGATGAATGTAACAGTTGTTAAAACCATCCAAAATTGGATGACTTTGACAATCCATAATTGGATGAATGTAACAGTTGTTAATACCATCCATAATTGGATGATTGACCCATTACTAGAATCTGATTTTTTATAAACATTTATAGGACTAACCGCTAAAATTACATGTACGTTGTGCTTGTTATTATGTTATCATTATTATGTTGCTAACAAAAACTACATTTACTACTTATACTAACAAAAAAAATACAAGACTATTCCTATAAGTGATGAGTTTTTATAAATATTAGTGTCTCCTATATAGGTCTCCTAATAGCTAAAGGAGTACATTTATAAGGGTTGTAGGGTTCTTCTCTAGCCCTCTTGCGGGATGTCTGGTGTGATTTTGGAGTGAACGTCAGCTGCCGTGGTGATGGAATTGAAGTGGGCTGCCATGGTGTTGGAGGAAGAGGGCTTAGGATAGCATCCTGCCGCCAGTCTTGCACAGATTTGCTGGGGTTGAGGTCTGCTGGCTCTATGCCCCTTTCTCGGGTATCCTCCAGGTCTTCCTGGATGTACTCTTCTGGGTCAAGCCCATAGTGAGCATAGCAATGCCGAATGATTTCTTTCATGCGAACACTCCAATTGCCTGAAAAAGATAAAGTATAATTATGCTAAAGCTTACATTTTCTAAGAAATCTAGTAAATGAACAAGGCAACACGACCACAGAATCAATGTAGAAGCCACCCTGCCCATATTTCTGAAATTTGCACTTTAAAAAGAATACTCACCCTGGTAGTTTTCTGGCGGCAGCTTTGGGTGGCAGTAAGGATATCTGGAGGGCCGCCAACCCGGTTTTTGAGAGCTCCACGATAATCCTAAATTTTTGATGAGCCCTGCGATCGCCGATCTTAGCGTTATCCCGTTCATGTACCCCAATTTGCAGGGCAATGGTGGGAGCAATAGTTTAGGCTGACGTATTTCACCGTCATCTTCATCATTGCCATTGCTGTCGTTGTACCAGGCAGAGTGGATGGTATTAACAACTGTTACGTTCATCCAATTATGGATGGTCAAAGTCATCCAATTTTGGATGGTTTTAACAACTGTTACATTCATGATGGTCAAAGTCATCCAATTTTGGATGGTATTAAACAACTGTTACATTCATCCAATTTTGGATGGTCAAAGTCATCCAATTATGGAAGTAAATGATTACCATCCAAGGTCGTTCTGTCCCTCTATAGGAGAAAACAGTCAAAAAACATCCATTTTTGGATGAAAACTGTTCATTTGTTAAAATCATCCAAAAGTGGATGAATGTTGGGCACCAATAATCATCCATTTTTGGAAGCGGAACCTACCTTCTGGCAGTTATATGGATACCATCTTCAATCTTGTGGTCTCAACGCATCTATCACACAAGTAAGGCTTACTACAGCTCCCAGGGTAGTAGAGTCTGTGTAGCCTCTTTTTAAATAGAGATATATAGCACTGGGTGCCAGCATTTTGTAGCCACTGTTGGCAAGTACGGGTGCATTTTGCAGCTAATATTGGTCAATTCAGGAGCATTTTGAGAGATTCTGCCCCACACTTTGAAAATATGTAGACTATATTGACAAATCAGGTGGAATTATGTCAGATTCTGTCCGGCAAATCCTGAGAGGTTGGTAAAAATTTTGAGAAAATGCCGGACAGTGTCCAGCAAATGCTGAGATAGATTGTACTTTGTCAAAGAGTGTGGGAAAATGCCGGACACTGTCCGGCACATCCTAAGAAGTTTGTAAAATTGTGGGAAAATGCCGGATACTGTCCGGCACATCCTAAGAAGTTTGTAAAATTGTGGGAAAATGTCGGACACTGTCCGGCACATCCTAAGAAGTTTGTAAAATTGTGGGAAAATGCCGGACACTGTCCGGCACATCCCAAGAAGTTTGTAAAATTGTGGGAAAATGCCGGATACTGTCCGGCACATCCCAAGAAGTTTGTAAAATTGTGGGAAAGTGTCGGACACTGTCCGGCACATCCTAAGAAGTTTGTAAAATTGTGGGGAAATGTCGGACACTGTCCGGCACATCCTAAGAAGTTTGTAAAATTGTGGGGAAATGTCAGACACTGTCCGGCACATCCTAAGAAGTTTGTAAAATTGTGGGGAAATGTCAGACACTGTCCGGCACATCCTAAGAAGTTTGTGAAATTGTGGGAAAATGTCGGACACTGTCTGGCACATCCTAAGAAGTTTGTAAAATTTTGGGAAAATGCCGGATACTGCCCAGCAAATTCGAAGATGGGATGTACATTGTCAAAAAGTGTGGGACCCTGAGATGGATTGTACTTTGTCAAGGAGTGTGAAGAAGTTTGTAAAAATTGTGTCCGGCAATTCTAAGATGGACTGTACTTTGTCCAAAATTGTGGGACACTGTCCGACGAATCACAATATAATGTTTACATTGTGCCGGACAGTGTCCAGCAAATACTGAGATGGATTGTACTTCAAAAAGTGTGGAAAAATGCTGGACATTGTCTGGCAAATCCCTACTTTGACTGACGGGCCAATTGGAGATGTACTATTTCGGGAAAATGTCAGACACTCCAGCAATTCCTAAGATGGTTGTATTTTTATGGAAAAAAGTTGGATGCTGTCTGGCAAATCTTGACGTCATTTGTACTTTCGTCAAACGGTGCGATTATACCATTGTGTCGGACACTGTCTGGTAAATCCTGAGATGGAATGTACTTCGTCAAATGCTGGTTGAGCATACCCTGGAATGGTTAGCTTTGGTTCGAGACAACTGTAGGATAGTAGATACATACTGTGAGAAAAAGAGTCCATAGATAGCTACTGCCGAGCATTGAACAACAAAAGGGATAATACACTCAGCCAACAATAAAATGAAATGTTGACTGTCAGATACTATAATTGCTGAGCAGGAAGCAAGGCAACTAATTGTGTTGCATGAAGACTCTATGTTTGTGTGTAAGCCAGATTCAGCAGCAGAAAAGTGATGACCGCCGTTCACAAAGCATCGGTCTGACTGAACAGTCAGCTGATGAGCAGCATAATGCAACTCGATTTCCACGAGGGAGCACCTCTGTATGGAATACCATGTATGCACAAGTAGTACAGTTGGCTTCAGTCAATGTAGCATTATATAGGATGTATATATCCCTGCAAAGCCTTTGCAAGTTTCTTGCATAGCTTCTTGCACAGTACAGACACTCCTCGGAAGAATCTTGCACTTTGCAAAGGATTTTGGCCACTTTCTGGAAGGATCTTGCAAGGTGTCTTGCAAGACTCTTGCACAGCATTGTCTGCAAGATTTGCAACTCCTGCAAGTCCTTGCAAGATGTGAAAATCTCAGAAAGAAATCTTGCATGGCTCTTAAATTTTTTTTTGCAAGATATGCTGCTTGGAATCTTGCAAGACACAAATTAAATCTTCTATAAAACCTTGCATGCAATTTTGGCATATGATCTATGTAATTGTCCGTTGAGGAGTCAGCTATCCACTAATTGGTTTAGTAAAGTTTGAATTAGTATATCCATGCAGTACACTCAAAGGTAAAGTGATTGACTACAATTGCAATAACTGTACAGAAGATAATACTTAGAGAAGTGAATGATGAAAGAATCACTGAATATTTTACACATACAATATCTCAGAATTATTGTTGCATGTTTCTTAGAATTCGTATAGCATACCACAAATTCAATTTGAATGCACGACTGCTGGGATGTAGCGTGTTTTCAGATAATCTTCCTGCATAATTATAATTAATGTAGAAACAGATGTATAGGATTAATACGGTGATGTAGAAATTCGGCCAAGCCAAGTACATGCTTTCAATATATTCCATTATTTGTAACTGTGACAAACAGTACAGCCTTTGGTCAAACACTGGCATGTGAGATTCCTGACTTACTGCATAGCCAGTAGCTAATGCATTTCAGAAATGATGGTGGCACTGTCCTGGGACATATTAAGGTAAGTGAAGCATTTTTGCACCACTGTAGCTGTACCTACAGCTAGTACGGAAAATAAGAAGTAACAGCTACCTCAAATTGTTCTAGATTTTTAGTACTTAATAAAGATCATTATACCACATTACATCATCTATAATAAACGTGATTGGCTGAAAAGTATTGGTTACATAGGCTCATAACCCACACTTTTATTCTTGCCGCTAGAGGCAAGACGTTGCTACGCGGCGCTGATTGTGCGCATGCGCAATGTGGTATAAGTTAGATAGACCACACCCACTCGTGGGTTATGCGCCGTAACCCACTTGTTTGCATTTATCCCTCGGCTTCGCCTCGGGATAACCGCAAACTCGTGGGTTACATAGGCGCATAACCCACTCTTGGGTATAGTCTATCCTATACGTAGACTCCGTTTGTTTTTTTTCACGCTTTTTGCTCATTACAAATTTATGCATGCACACATTTATTCCCATCTTGATTTAAATTCTGGCAACCACACAGTTGATAGCATCTTCAGTTTCCATACAAGGTCTTTGTAATTCCTATCTGGCCCGAAATTTAGATTATGCTCGAAGAATGTATTTAAATTTAAGCCAAAACTTCTGTAAAATGCATCTTTCTCTATACTAAGTAATATTTAGTACACGCTTAGTAGGGCTTTATGCAGTTTAACGCTTAGTGCGCGAGGATGATGCAATAACGGTCGAGGTTACGTAATGCACGAGCGAAGCGAGTGCATTACGCAACCGAGACCGTTATTGCATCATCCGAGTGCACTAATTAAACCGCATAAAGCCCTACTAAGCGTGTTCTAAATGTTTTAGTGCAGATCACATGACCTTCTACCAATCAGATTCAAAGTAAATTTTAGAACAGCGTTAGCTAGCTAGTACGTGTAGCGAGAAGGCTGTCAGTTTTAGTGGAAAGTTTTGTTGAACTGTGAGCTAGGCCAAGCAAAAGCCGTTTGAACTGCTACGGAAGTGTTTGACAAACTTTTTTGAAGTGTAAGCCAAGGCATCTCAGCTCTGAACCCGAAGCCGTTTGATACTGATGTGAGCGGAGATGGCAGTTGCTCGGTTTGCAGCTCCCGTTAGCGACACTACCGAGGAAGAGCTTCGACTCACGCGCATTCCACAGAAAACTAAGCAGCTGACTGAGTGGGGCGTGCGTGCGTGGAACGAGTGGGCTGCTACTCGTGGCGCTTCAAGTAGTGAGGCTGTGACTGATCACGTACCTGTCACTACTCCACTGGTGCAGATGTCGGGAGACGATTGTGCTTATTCCTCATGTATCGTGTATGAACCAGCTTATTCCTCATGTTTCGTGTATGAACCAGTGCACATTTAACATCACTATTCAGAAGTAATTTTGTTTATATGCATGATCACTTTACTCACATCATGCTGCTTTCTGTTGGAAATTCATCATTCCAATATCATGTTTTGGACATTAAAACTGTTGCACACTCAAGTGTGCATTAACAACTTAATGCACACTTAAGTGTGCATTATCAGATTTAATCCTTAGTCATGTGACTTCTGTAAAGGATGCATCTTGAAGGTCTCTACCTGCACTAAAGTGGCTTTGCCGCACAGCCTGCTCAGGCCCAAGCTATAGTGCCCATACCGCTCGAGACAGGTCAAAGGTCACGTGCATATTTAATGAAGCTTTGAGGCTTCTGCCAAACCTGCTGTAAAATACCTCTTTCTCTGTACTACAGCTTCTAGAAAGTAACTGTTTACTCAATACAGCCAGCTCAGGCTCAGGGTATGGTGCCAATACCGCTCGATCGAGACTGGTCAAAGGTCACGTGCATATTTAATGAAACTTCACGTTCGAGGAATGACGCCTCGACAGGCATGCAGCATATCAGCGGCAAGTTACAGAGCCCAATAATAATTTCAGACAGCTACAATGACTAATCTTACACCTCATCCTCACTTGCTCCATTGGTTTCTTCGAGGCATCCACGGAGACTTTGAATCTGCTGGCTCACGCGTGACGTCCACTGAAGCGGCTACTTCCAGCCGACTTTACGTAATCCCCTACATGTTAGTCTTCTTAGAAGGGCTGCTCAGCTATTTGACTCCCTATGAATAATAGGCTTTTAAAATCTAGCAGCCTAGCAGCTGCTTTCACAGTCTGAGATTTGAACTTACGCATGCGCACTCTGAGGCCACCCCTCTTACGTCATGCAACGGTAATGTAATTTGTCATACAAAAGTATTTATCTTGCAAGGCCAGGGTGCAATATTCATGCCACATTAAAGGAAAAAATATCTTGCAGTATCAATTTTGCAAGAACCTTGCAGGAACCTTGCAATACTTGCAAGGAGGTTCTGCCTGACTAGCTAGCTACTACTATTGCCATATGCATTGCAGTTGTTTTGCAGGCTATTACCAATTCACAGATTTGCTAGACAGTTGTCCAGAAAATTTGAATAGTTAAACTATAAATTTGTTTACAAACACAGATTGCCGGTCAGTGTACAATGTAACAGATTTGTCCGACAGTCTTGCAAATTTTGATTATAGTTCACAGATTTGTTTGGCATTTGAATTGTCCAAATAACTCCTTCAAAGATTTGCCGGACAATGTCCGACAAATTTGCTAGCAGGCTAACGAATTCAGAGATTTGCTGGGCAGTGTCTGGCAAATGTGCATTGCTAAACAAAATTATACATTTGCCAAATAGTGTCCAGCAAGGTTTGACCCTGAAACTAACTAAATCACAGAGTTGCCGGACAGTATCCGGCAAATTTCAATCATTAAATCTATTTAATTTACAGATTTTCTGGACATTGTCTAGCAAATTTTACTTGCACATTAACCAGTTCACAGATTTGCCGGACAACGTCCGGCAAATCTAACTTGCAGACTAACCACTTCACAGATATGCCGGACAGCGTCCGACAATTTTGAATGGTAAAACTGAATAATTTAGATTGGCCAGACATTATCTACTTGCAGACTGCCTAATTCATAGAGTTATCGGACAGTGTCCGGCATTTTTCAATCTGTACTCCCAGATTTGCCGGACAATGTCCGGCAAATTTTGCTTGCAGACTAACCATTTCACAGATATGCCGGACAGTGTCCGGCATTTTTCAATCTATACTCACAGATTTGCCGGACAATGTCCGGCAAATTTTGCTTGTAGACTAACCATTTCACAGATATGCCGGACAGTGTCTGGCAAATTTTGTATGTAGAACAACCAATTCACGAATTGCCGGACAGTGTCCGGCAAAATGCAAGGTATTTGGCAGTATCCAGTTTTTTCTGCTTGGACGTTGTCCGGCATATTCAAAGAGTCTTTGTAAAGATGCACCACATTTCCAGGTATTTTACTAGAAAATGACCCCTTATCCTTAAAGTTTTGGAACAAGTCTGGATTTTGCCGGACAAAATCTACCAAAATGCATCCATTTCTGGTGAAAACAAGGGAACTTCATTTTTTTTGTCTTATTTTGTTGGTACATTGTTAATTTATACGATTGTGATTCTTGGGTGAAGATGTTTTTTCGCTTTCAGTTTCTATGACGAAACACATGTATGGCCTTGCAATGTGCACTTTTTATGAGCCTCCAGTGGACCTGGTGACAAAACCTTTGACTGGGTCCAATCTTTCCTACTTCTTATTGGTTCTGACTAACTAGGCATGATGTTACTTTCTTTACTGTACTTCAAGTGTTACTACACCACGTGTAAGTACGGTAGGCAAGCTGCAATGTAGATGTAGACCTGGTCACAGTTACGCGCCACAACATATACACACATGCATGGAACCATGGCAGCTATGAAGATTGGCTTTCAGGTACATATGCTTTCTCACTTACGTCAATAAACCATGGCCCCCATTGGGTAAGTGATTGATTGAAATATGCTGGACCTTGCATTCTCAAAAATATACTAGGAGTATGTATGCGCAGACTTCCTCACATAGTAGCAATATTGGTGTGTATTAGCTGCATTGCTGGTTGAATACTCATCTTTTAACAGTAGATGTGGCTAAGCATTCACCACTATATCATGGAGTACGGTAGTACTCCATATATAGGGATGGCACGGGGAAAAAATGGCCGCCCCATATCATGTGTACAAAATCATGTGCTCATAAGTCTGGTAAACCCATAGTATAAAGCCTTAATGAGCCATACCTGTCATTATCGAGTACTTCCACAACTAACAAGACTGTTACAGTAGGTAGAGAGTATCGATGAAGTACCACATCGGCAAGTCACTAAACCAGCATCTGTTCATATTCTTATTATTATAATTCTGATTATTCTTCAGATGGGCTAGAGCAACAATGACTAAAGCGACTACAATGATTCAAACGCGAAGAAACGCTACTGGATTTGGGCTAGTGCACCCACACCATAGCGTTCTCAAACAACTCAAACTGTTCAGCACAGATTCTCAAGCGCTCGAAGCAAGCTATACGCCGTTCTGTTCCGTTCCGTTCTGTGCATTAAGCGATGGTTACGCCTACACCGGAAACGCAGCCTCGAGCATGCTGCATGGACGAGCTGTTCTGCTTAGACGCTTATAATACTTGGAGTACACTTTATGACGGACCCAAAGTGAGTTACTGTAGTTACGTTATAATAGTAAGAACACTGATACAACTGCTAGACCATTACAGACCATACTAACCTCCATGATGTGCATTAAATGGAGTCTGCAAACTGCTGTAGACAGCCGTCTGCCATTACAATGTTACATACAAGAATGTGTGGGTGTACAGTGGCATTCTCAAGTCGGTAGGCGCTTAGCTACAATTCACATTAGCTGTATTTTGCTACTCTGCTGTATCTTTAAGCCCCACTGAAAGCTTTGCAGTGCAAAGTGCATTCTGTGTCTGTTACATTATAGGTGCTGTTAGTTTATCATAGCATATTATGTGGATACAGCTAATAACGCTCATCTACTCCACACAACCACACCATCTAAACACCATTCATACCTTTCTCCTCCCCACAAAAAACAACAGAAACAAGTAACAAAAAAACATTTAAAAAAATGAAAGAACATATAGGGATGGAATCCCCAAAAAGCAACCAAACAAGGTAGGAATGGTACCACAATACCCTTACGGATTGTCATCCCTATATCTTTTGCCATTTTTCCAACCTCAACACACACACACACACACACACACACACACACACAGACCAATCCCTGCCATGCCACACCAGCCATATCCACAGCCAATAGAATGTGCATGGCAATTGCAGCACTTCACAATGCAACACATCACCCTTTCACACTACAACTTATCCTCCACATGCAGCAATACACACTCATAGGCTAGACTACATAAATGTACCACTTACCCCACATTCTACACCACAATCCACACCTACAATGACAACTACACTCTTCCACCTGCAACAACACCCCTTCACCTCACCAACAGTTAGCACGGAACACATTTGCAAAAACATTACTCTATTATACCAAAGTACGTTCAAAAAAACCTAATCATCTACACCACAATCTAACATCCTGTCGTCCCATGTAACTAGCACTTACGTAAACTAGTGATACACAATGTGCAGGGATGTCCTCGCTTCACGAGAATTGCTGGGTGTGGCACATGGCATGCAGGTGGCACGCCCATAGCACCCACCCACAAATGAAAAAGGTCAAACATACACCCACCAAACAAAATGGCTACTTGCTATTATGTGCTTAGAAGACCAGAGGCCGAATCAAGCTTACTGTGATAGTGATCGCTTCCAAGTCTCCCCGTTAGGAGTCACAGTTGATAGCGAAGGTAAGTGTTCGCTGTGTGTTTGATAGGCTATACCAGGAGAACTGGCTGGAACAGGTTACGACGAAAAAAGGTCAATCGAACTGGAGTATAGCTTCGCTTTGATCGGAACTAGTTGCAAAATAGGGATGACAATCCGTAAGGGTATTGTGGTACCATTCCTACCTTGTTTGGTTGCTTTTTGTGGATTCCATCCCTATGTGTTCTTTCATTTTTTTAAGTGTTTTTTTGTTACTTTATATATAAAGTAACATAAAAACATTTTAACAAAATGAAAGTACTTATAGGGATGGAATGCCAAAAAAACAACCAAACAAGGTAGGAATGACACCACAATACTCTAACGGATTGTCATCCCTATATCTTTTGCCATTTTTCCAACTAGGTGTGATTGTACGTGAGTGTTACATGGGATATAACGGGATGTTAGATTAATTGTGGTGTACGTAGCTACATGGTGAGGGTTTTTTTTTTAAAGTAGCTAGCTACTTTGGTACAATACGGTAATGTTATTGGAAATGTGTTCAGTACTAAAGAGTATTCTGTTGGATAAGTCAAAGGGTGTTATTGCAGGTGGAAAGCTAGGTCATTGTAGAAGTAGGTGTGGATTGCGGTCTAGGATGTGGGGTAATTAAGTGGTACATGTATGTACAAGTAACAAAAAAACATTTTAAAAAATGAAAGAACATATAGTGATGGAATCCCCAAAAAGCAACCAAACAAGGTAGGAATGATACCACAATATACCCTTACGGATTGTCATCCCTATATCTTTAGCCATTTTGCAACTAGGTCTCATTATATACGTAAGTGCTAGTTACATACGACAGGATGTTAGATTGTGGTGTAGATGATTAGGTGTTTTTTTTTTAAGTACTTTGGTATAATAGAGTAATGTTTTTGGAAATGTGTTCCGTACTAACTGTTGGCGAAGTGAAAGGGTGTTGCAGGTGGAAGAGTGTAGGTGTCATTGTAGGTGTGGATTGTGGTGGGGTAAGTGGTACATATGTGTGTAGTCTAGAGTGCATGTGTATTGCTGCATGTGGAGGATAAGTTGTAGTGTGAGGGGGTGATGTGTGTTGCATTGTGAAGTGCTGCAATTGCCACATTCTATTGGCTGTGGATATGGCTAGTGTGGCATGGTGTGTGTGTGTGTGTGTGTGTGTGTGTGTGTGTGTGTGTGTGTGTGCACACACACGGTTGGAAAAGTGGCTAAAGATATAGGGATGACAATCCGTAAGAGTATTGTGGTGTCATTCCTACCTTGTTTGGTTGCTTTTTTGGCACTCCATCCCTATATGTTCTTTCATTTTTTTTTTATGTTTTTTTGTTACTTGTTTCTGTTGCTTTTTGGGGGGGGAGAAAACCATGGATCGCTGTGGTTACACAGATGCAGCTTGTAGCTACATACAGACAATAGCCACACAGTACAGATGTATAACTATAGTAGGGACAGTTATAGTTCAAAGACCATCACAGACAACTGCAAGGCAATACAGGCAAAGACCGCAGGTCGTAGGAATACACAGCATCGAAAGCGAGGCGGATACTGACTCTATTTAATGCACATCATCAAGGTTAGTCAGGTCTAGCAGTTGTATTTCTACATTCTTATACTTATATATTTCTTAGAGCAACTCACTGCTGTGATAAAGTGAACTCCAAGTCCTAGCAAAAGCTGGTCCACGCCTCGGCCGTCACAAACAATGCAAGCTGAATGCGCTCAGTAGTTGAGCTTCCGGTTATTAATTATTAATAGTTATAAATGAAATGGCGTGTCATAGCAAGCGTTCACTCGACAGCGCTAGTAAATTACTGCCGAAAACTTCCAGTTCTTTGAAAACGCACTGGTATGAGTGCACTACTCCATGGATGTTGTCGTTTCTTCGCATTAGAATCATTGCAATCAGTTCAGCCATTATTGCGGTAGCCTTCCTGAAGAATCAGAAGAATTATGAGAGTTGATTTGCCAGTTTAGCAACTTGCCGATGTGTCACTTCAGCAATGCTATCTGACACCACTAACAGTCTTTTTACTGATGACAACACTGGAGAGTGACAGGTATGGCTCATAAAAGCCTATGACTACATCTAGGGCAGAGTTTTTAACATACACATGCACTGTAGCAGCATTTTTTTCCAGTGCCATCCCTATATATGGAGTACTACCGTACTCCATGATACTTCAACGTGCAAGCATTCATTGTACTGATGTGTAATAAGTATATACGTAGGTTTTTTGTTATCAACTAGCCAAAAGATGGCCTGTGCTGTATGAAAATGTAGTGCCACATTGCTCGATCATTCCGCTATGGGAAGTAATCGGTGCCAAAATTAGTGAGAAAATTTTTCGCTAAACTTCTGCTCTGCGGAGGATGGGTGTCCGGTTCCGATACAGACTTCCACTCATTCGGATACATACATTTATTCATTTGGATACATACATTTACTCATTCTGATACAGACATATTATTATTTATTCATTCGGATACAAACGTTTAACTCATTCGGATATAGATATTTACTCATTTTGACATACGTTTACTCATTCGGATATAGACATTAACACATTCTGGTATAGACATTTTAATTCATTCGGATATAGATATTCACTCATTCGGGTATAGACATTTAATTCATTCGGATATAGACATTTACAGATTCGGGTATAGATGTTTAACTCATTCTGAGAGTACATTTACCCATTTGGACACATTAATTTTATAAATTCGGATACACAGCGGTTCAAATTTTCTCCTTCAACTAGATAACAACTCTCCACCGGACCGTATTTGGATACCAACCCATTCGGCTAGTAGTGGGAAGGTAGATCACATCCACATTAGCTTTGATAGCTTTGTAATCAAGCAATGCTTAGTCCGCTTCCTAACTCCATGACGGGAGAAAAGATAGCAAGGAATCTGAACATTGCACTCTCGGTCGAATACGGAATCACATCAGAGAGGCTGTTGACTGCAATGAGAGATTGCACTAGCGTAAATGGGAGTGCAACGTGAATGATCAAGATTGGGTTCCCTGACATGATTGATGTTGGGTGCTATTCTCACACCGTTGACCTTGTCGGGGATAAGTTTCACACACCTAACCTTTGACAGTTTCATTCGTTTGTAGATATTCCTCTTTGCTCATAGCCCTCGGGCTAGGTTATGGTGGAAGGGTAGAATAGGAAAGGCAATGTCTTCTTACAGTTCCACTTGCTGGTAGAGCAAATGGGAAGTTATGTCCCAAGTAATGCTCTTCTTTGGTGATGTAGCTCCTTTCCTACAGGCTAACGCTGAGCTGTCGCCAGCTGCAAATCAAAAAATTGCTCAAGATGCTCCAGAATCCCGCTGTAAAGGCTTGCCTTCAGATAGAGCTAGCTGCCTTAGTGGATGCTAGTGAGGCCTTTGTACAGGCCACCTACAACCTGGATGGGGATGGTTCTCTTGTCCTTAGGTGCTATGAAATCCTGAGCACTCTGACTGCCAGGATACAAGTAGGCCACTACCCCAACGTGCAGGCTATTGCTCGGATATTGTTAGGAGGGTCACCTGTGACTTCTTCTTGAGCTCACAGTATGCTTCGAGACCCAGTTCAGGAACGCACAGCCGCGGAAGGAAGAGCGATACAGGGACCTCATCCAAGAAGCTGAGAAGGCAAGTTACCAGTCAAAGCTCATCACCCTTGAGATCAGTTCACGTGAGAAGTTGACACTGCTTTGAGACATGCAGCTTCTTGTAGAGGGTGGAGAGGGCCACAAGATTGAGACCACCATCCTTCTGTGGGAGATACAGGACATTGGGGTTGGCAGATCTGGCCAGGCCTGCCCACTTTTTCAGGAACCTGGTGGCCGTGGAGTCCAGTTCCCGTTCAATCCATGTCAGTGGGTAGTCATAGATCATCAGCAACCACTTCAACCGTGGACATATCCCTTGCTTATATAGCTTCAGCTTTTGGTGATGTGTCAGTCGTGCTTGGTCAACAACCTATAGCATACCTTCCAGCTTCATCTTCAGCTCTTGCTTAGCAGCAGCTGTGTCCCGTGGTACTTGGATCTTCCTTCCCAGAAACGAGATGGTATTGTTTAGAATATTGATACCACACTAGTTCTACTTCACATACTGTCAACTTTTAGCAAAGTCAACACTGTACAGCCACGCTAGGAAGTTACACCCATCATATGCTAACCACTTACTCATAAAGAGCTGTGCTACGTCCCTCAGTCACCTCCTTCCTCAATGTTTCAACCAGTCCTGCTCATTTCTCCTTTGGACATTGCACAGTATTAATTGAGCAACCGTAGCATCACATGAATATTGCTTTGAGGTCACTGCACTTGAAAGGGCATAACTCCGCATACTAGCAATGGATATTATAGCACTCACACTTTCATACTGCATGGAGGATGCCCTGTTTGATTGCTACAATAAACTCAATTTCGAGGGTGGTTGGAATAATGTGTTAGTTTTTTACCCGAGACTGCCACATATAGTTTTGTTTTGGCCATAATTATCTCCTCACAGAAACTGACAGTAGAGCAAACCCTAGGTTGAAAATTGTAGTTTTCACCCAAGGATCACCATGGTAAAAGTGCCGTTCCTTTGTGACCCCTACTTCATACCGAGCATTATGCACCCTTCTTATCTTTACACTTGGAAGTGTATTAATTTACCAATTAAGACTCAGTAGGCAATGCCGTAATTGGAAAAGGTGACTTGCTTTTAGGAAGTATATTATGTTTTTGTCACCCACTACCTAAAGTTCAGCAATTTGAGCAATATTACTGCAGTAAATACATGCAGTAAATACATGCAGTTTTATTCCTTATACTTTGTGTGTCCATAATTGAGCGTGTCTTCCATTATTAATCCTGAATACACAGGTTGAGGTGCTAGCATCATTACAAAGACCCAAGAAAATAACAGTCATGGCCAGTGATGGCAACACGTATGTCCTGCTTTGCAAACCAAAGGTTAGATTGTGATTGGTATGTGTCTCATTGTTATCTACATAGCCTGCTTACTTCCTTAATCACTAGTGTTTCGCTCTTATTTAACTTTATGCTGCTCACTTGCTTCATTCTCAGCATATCCATTATTGCCAAGCACAGCCAGGCCAATAATTGCAACGTATGGACACAGAATCTCAGTTAGCCTGTATAACTGTATAAGGTCTTTCAGTCACACTTCCCAGTGTCCTGCTGGTACTAAAACTGCAACACGATCCAAGACTAGCTAAAATTAGACGTTTATGGTAACCGCATCAGGAATAGTGCATTCCTAAATTCTTGCAGCAAAATTTGGGGCTGAAATACGTCAGCAAAAGACTGATACTTTATATCTAACAAGTTAGTCTCTAAAAGACCATAGAGGCACGAAGCGGAGAAAGTTTTTTCACCTTTTATATCAGTCAGAAAGCGCTGTCTTTGCATTTCAGCTGCAATTAAATGAATTGCCATTGGCTATAAAATACTGTAATACGGACTATACTTGTTTTTTACTGGTATTTTTGTGATCACATAAACTAAACTGCAGGGGGGGGAAGAACTGGCCTAGCCTTGTTCCCAGGCCACACACCCCACAAAAGACTAGCCTGGTATCCACCGTTTGCACATATGTATACACACCAGCTGAGATTCTGAGCTCTATGGTCACAAGTATAGGCTGCACTCCACAATAATGGCAACTATTCCATGTGGTATTGGAATGATAAATTGTCTTTCTCGCTACCCAGGATGACCTGAGAAAAGATGCACGATTAATGGAATTCAACTCACTGGTTAACAAGGTCTGTTTTTGTTTTTTTCAGGTGGCATGTGCATTATACATTCTGGAAGCTCTTTAATATTTAGATGAAGGCCCTGGCTGGTTTGGGTGGGACCTCATGGTTGGACTGACACACTCCTCCTAGAATGTTTCAGCATAGGGAAGACAACTTTGGTCACCTTTATAAGCCTTATAACACAAGTTTTATGTCCCCCTTCAACTTTTAAACTTTTAAATTACATGTATGTGGTTGTAGGACCTGCAAGGTGTCTATTGTAACACTGTGGTATATTTGCTTCCCACTTCTATATCTGGCATTTGTAGGTAACTCTGAAAACTTAATTATGACTAGGAATTCTTTAGTAACCAAACCCTGGCTGCTACTTTTAGCTACCAATTAAGTGTAAAAGTGTCCTGCTGGTACTAAAACTGCACACTCCAAGACTAGCTATAGCTAGTTATGGTAACCGCATCACTGTGCATTCCTAAATTCTTGCAGCAAAAGTGCTGATACAGCCATTTTGTACACTGAATGCAATAGCATCCTACCCCATTCTACCACTTTTTCGCAGTTTATGCAACATAGAACCAACCATAAATTCCCAGTAGCTTGGTTGTGCTGCTAGATTATAGTCATACATCAAAAGCAATGACAGTTGTTGTGCACGACACAAGTATTTAGTCAGTAATCCATTTTTGCCCTATGACCACTTAGTAAAGCAGCCAGCAGTCCCAAAAGTGACCTACCTATATTTGTTAGGTTCCACTGTACTAGTGCTGAGGTACATAGTTTATTGAGAATTTACTAGTTCCGTTCCACCTGTCTACACAACAGTGTCTCCGCAAAGACCAAGATTGTCGGCAACGCAGACTCTATATTAGAACATACGTAAGTGTGTATGTGTATATTTATGTGCTAACTGCCACCTAGATAAAACATTTACAATAAAACCTGCTAGATATTTCACTCATAGCATATTACGTACATATAATGTACTTGTGGACAAAATTTTAATGTATTTGAATTTAAGAGGTACCCTGAAGTGTGGCCACCTCCATAATGAAAAGGCACTTATTAATCAACCTCTGAAATAAGAACGATTTCCATATCAGGACACTATATTTCCATTGACCAGCACAGTTATATTCCCCCACAATGCCTATCCGTTATAATTCCCTTTTGCGCATGTGCACACGTTACTAAGCAAATGGAAAGTAGGTGTCTGTGATTTTACTGAATAGAACTCAGCAATAAAAACTACCGGCCTACGTACAAAAAAGCTGAACACTTTTGCTATAGAAGAGCCTCTAAGCATACAAACAAGACTGATATTTCATATCTAACAAGTTAGTCTCTAAAAAGACTTGATATGTCTCGGCACGACATTGTATGAAGTAATATATATGCACTGACAAGTGAAGGAGGTAATGGTCAGTCATTACAAGTATTAAGTATGATTTAATTGCTATATGTGGGAAAATTGTTCGTACTCCATCAGATGACAATGAAGCAAGTTCAGTAGGAATATCATCTGGTGCCCAACCGTTGCCAGCTGCCCAGGACGGCCACTGTTTTTTCAATCTTGTGACATTTGGAGCAGAGTATGAATTTTCCTCGTTCATATGGAATCTCTGAGGGGCAGGCTTCAATCAAACTGGTACAATTCACAGTCTTTGCTTTGTCTGTAAACATTACGTGGTTGCAGATCTGACTAAACCACCTAGGCTTCCCGTATCCCGTCCGCGGGAGTGTCTTGACACTGCTGACGCTGTTCCTTGTTTTCCTGTTGCCTTCCCAGCCGCTCACTATCTTGTCAAGTCTACAGACGCTGATGTCGCTGTTCAGGCCATTCATGTTGCACTGTGAGTCGATACCTCTCGCCTAGCCTTAGTAGCCTGGAGTCGTTGTTGTCGGTTGTCTCAGTTGTCGCTTCCTCTCTCTTCGCCTCAACAATCTCTCGCTCTGCCTCCTGCCTTGGCTGACTGCATGCTTTGTTCGATCTCTTTTGTATCTATGCTTACAGGACTCGTATCACTGTCCATCTTTACAGTAGCATGCATGTATGTACCGTCATAGCCGATCGTGCATGCCCAGATCTTGGCTCCTCCCCCTCGCGTGCACATGCATGACGTTGTTTATGACATAATTTTCACTGATGTAAGCCTAAATGCCGTACCAACGTACGCCGTCAACACTGTCTCGGCACTCCGGTGCCGAGACCAAAAACCAGCCAGGTGTTTGTACATAAATCATCTATCTGAAGGTTGTGCTCAGCAACAGTTCCGTCTAAGCTAAATGCAGCTGTAGAATGGATCAGCTTGGCTAGTCGGTCTCATCATATACAGCTGCCAGCGAAAGTGCTGACACAGCAATTTCGTAGTGCACTTCCAGTTAGCTATCTGAACTGGCCAAAACAGAATTATCATCATTATCTACCACTTTTTCACCATCTAGGCAACATAAAACTAAGCTAGCTTGACGTGCCTTGGCCTATTGAGCCTGCAAACTTCCAGTAGCTTCCACTGCGCTCGTGGCTATAGTGGCATAGTAACAGAATGACGAAACTTAGCGCACATGATAATTGCGGATGAACACACACACAGACACGAAAATGTGAAGCAATCTTAGTACCAGCCGGGCGCACATGAAGCACATGCCCGGCTGGTAAAAATGCAGGGCTATGTCATAGTGTCGGTCAGTGACCCCTCTCACCAGCCTATGTGTGCGATTTTTGTGTTGTTAAGTAGCTCTCCGAGGTAAATAAAGTTACTCCAGCCTTCAAATTGAAAGCTTTTTGCTCTTTTATTGCTCATACTCAGAGAGCTGATTTTGCGCTTAGTTGTGAGACAGTCGCCCTTTGTGACGGTAAGCATGGTTTCATTTGGCCATGAGTATACCATACTCTCTCTCGGGAGAATAATGACCAGTTATTCTATTCGAAGATCGCGCATTTCAGCGGTACTGATTACGTGGGGTAATTTACGACGAGGTTAAAAACACCGCAGCACAGAGCGTATGGTAGGTGCTGTGGCTGCCTTTTATACTACACCTATGACCACTACACTTGTGGGTTTGGCACTAGGAAAGATATTCATTTCTAGATTAGCTCATTACAGAATACTTGACAGGAAGTTGAGCACAGCTGGCAAGAAGCACTACAACTGCTGTGAAGAAGGTGCTACAGCTAGGCCTGGGCATATAATGCTCAAAATAATTATTGCTATGCAGCACTGCTCGTTAAATCCAATTATGCTCAGAGTTTAAAGATAATGCTCAAATAATGCTCAGTCAAATGAATGGATTGGCATGACACAATACAAATGACATGTCAGTAATAACGTCAAAAAAAGCATGAGAACGACAAAAAAGCATTGAGAGCATTGCAAATTTACGTTCTGTTGTTATACTGCAGCATTCGTAGGAGTCGGACTCGAAGTCTGACTAGCACTGGGTCTTTCACTAATAGGTTCACTCTCACTGTCACAGTCATCTCTCTTTAGCAGCGTGCGGGATACCCACATTGTGTGTAGCACGTGATCAAAATGATATAATTCTCAAAAATTGTGATTATGCTCGCATTATGCTCAATGCTCACAACTACGCATAAAGCTCGCCTTATATGCCTAGGCCTAGCTACAGCAACTGATGTACTGCTAGAGCAACAAGCGTATGAATATTATTGACCTTAGGCACTATTCTGCACGCGCTTTGCTGTTTGTTCGTGTGCAGTGACAAAAAACATGAAAGAACATATAGGGATGGAATCCCAAAAAAGTAACTGAACAAGGTAGGAATGACACCACAACACTTTTGCGGATTGTCATCCCTTTGACATTTTTCCAACCAGGTCTTGCATGGTGCTTGTTACATGAGATGACAGATGTCAGGATGTTAGATTGTGATGTGTACATCCTGTGTCGTTCTTTCAAAATTGCTTAATCGGTTGAATAATATTTCAAAGTGTGTTGTGGGATATCATTGTAAAAGCAAGTGTCACTGTGGGTTGTGGAGTAGGATGTGGTGTGAGCAGTACTGAGTCTGTAGTACATATTGCTGTGTAGTGTGAGGTCAGTTCTGTAATCATTTAGCTGTTGGCTGTGGATATAGCTGGTGTGGCATGTAGGGGATTGTGCTGTGTGTGGTTGGAGAAAAATTATGTCATTGTTGTGTCTCTGTAATTTGTTTTTTTAGGCTGTGGTTCCTTTGAATGAAGAATGTGGCTTACTGGAATGGGTCCCTCACACACATGGCTTAAGGAATATTCTTCATAAACTATACCAGTGAGTTCAGTATCATGGAGTACGGTAGTACTCCATATATAGGGATGGCACTGAAAAAAATGGCTGCTACATTGCATGTGTACAAAGTGATATGTTAAAAACCCTGCCCTAGATGTAATCATAGGGTTTGATTATTGAGCCATACCTGTCTTTCTCCAGTGTTTTCATCAGTAATAAGACTGTTAGCGGTGTCAGAGAGCATCGCTGAAGTGCCACATCGGCAAGTCGCTAAATGGGCAAATTGACTATCTCATTCTTCTTTTCTTTTCCAAGCCTACCACAATAATGGCTGAAGCGATTGCAATGATTCAAACGCAAAGAAGCGACAATATCCTTGGACTATTGCACTCATACCAGAGCGTTTGCAAAGAACTGGAAGTTTTCCGCAGCGATTTACTAGTGCTGTCGAGTGAACGCTTGCCGTTACACACCATTTTCATTTATAACTATTAATAACGTAACCGGAAGCTCAACTACTGAGCGCTCGAGCGCGTTGCATTGTTTGCGACTGCCGAGGCGTGAACCCGCTTTTGCTAGGACTTGGAGTGTACTTTATAATAGCAGTGAGTTGCCATAAGACACATATAAAGTATAATGAATGTCGAAATACAACTGCTAGACCTGACTAACCTTGATGATGTGCATTAAATAGAGTCAGTATCCGCCTCGCTTTCGGTGCTGTATATTCCCACTGCCTGCAATCTTTGCCCGCATTGCCTTGCAGGGGCCTTTGAACTATAAATGTTTCTACTGTAGTTGTACATTTGTACTGTGTGGCTATCATCTATATATGTAGCTGCAAGCTGCAGCTGTGCAACCGCAATGATCCATGGTTTTCTCCCCCCCCCCCAAAAAAAGCAACAGAAGCAAGTAACAAAAAAACATTTAAAAAAATGAAAGAACATATAGGGATGGAATGCCAAAAAAGCAGCCAAACAAGGTAGAAATGACACCACAATACACTTACGTATATTGTCATCCCTATATATTTTGCCATTTTTCCAACCACATGCACACACACACACATACCAATCCCCAGCATGCCACACCAGCCATATCCCTAGCCAATATAAAGTGGCAATTGCAGCACTTCACAATGCAACACACATGACCCACTCACACACTACAACTTATCCTCCACAGCAATACACACTCTAGACTACATACACATACTTACCCCACATCCTACACCACAATCTACACCTATTTCTACAATGGCACCTACACTCTTCCACCTGTAACAATAACCTTTGACTTGGCCAACGGAATAATCTTTAGTACTGAACACATTTCCAATTAAAAAAAAACTCTCCATGTAGCTACACCAAATAGCTATAACATCCTGTCATCCCATGTAACACTCACGTATA
The DNA here is from genome assembly GCA_963921505.1 of Phakellia ventilabrum. NCBI lineage: Eukaryota > Metazoa > Porifera > Demospongiae > Axinellida > Axinellidae > Phakellia > Phakellia ventilabrum. The sequence continues at coordinate 2,126,344 of OY997401.1, read as the reverse complement.
ATGAGACCTAGTTGGAAAATGGCAAAAGATATAGGGATGGCCATCCGTAAGAGTATTGTGGTGTCATTCCTACCTTGTTTGGCTGCTTTTTTGGCATTCCATCCTTTTAATGTTTTTTGTTACTTATCATATAAGGGATGGCACGCATGGAAAATGGCCATCGCAGTCATTGTGTACAAATGATATGTTTAAAAGGCTGCTATACATAGTAATAAGTGTTTTTGAGCCATACTTGTCATTCTTGAGTTTTTTCATCAGTAAGACTGTTTTAATGTTGCTGGAGAAGCGTTGCTGAAGTACGTACCACATCAGCAAGTCGCTAAACAAGGCAATTTGTAATTCTTCTTTCTTCCTTCAGATGGGCTAGCGCTATAATGACTGAAGCGATTTAAATGTGAAGAGCAGTATTTTTTACTGGGTATTTCATTCACTCCATTGTATTCTCGAAGAAAATGATACCAGGCATAAGTTACCACTACACGCCATTTTCCTTAAATATTTGGAGAGTACGACAATGTAAGAGGTTACACCTACGCCTACGCCTACTCAAATTTGACAGAGTTTTACAGAACTATTGATCATAAACAAGTGAAACCACACGAGATTCAGTACCTGTTGAATCCAGTTTCATATATAGCTGTTGTCTTGCTGAATCACGAGCAAGCAAGTTTTCTGCCTCCTACCATGTACCTGTAATAGCCTCTTATGAAAATACTAATTCACAACATGTTCATTAATTGGTTTTATAAGCTGTCAAGTATCAGCAAGCACATGGGTTTCCACTCAGAGAAAGTCAAAGATCGTGCTTGCTGTTGTGTTAACATGAGCAAGCATCTAAGTATTCAAGAACTACCATTTATGCACTGTCACTTAATTAGTAATGGGTATGGTTTGATCTTTTTACTGTCCATGCATGTGCAAAGCATGCACTCGGCTGGTACTAAGATTGCTTTACTTTCCCCGCATCTTCCTGTGTGTGTATTTGTCCACATTTACCACGTGCACTAACTTATGTCATTGCGTTACTATGCCAAACATAGTCGAAGCTATTGGAAATTTAGACTGAATAGGCCAGGGTATGTCAAGCTAGCTACAATTTGTGTTTGTAGCATTGATTAGCAAGTTCTGGTAGCTAACTGGAGGCGCACTGTGAAATTACTATCAGCACTTTCACTGGAAGCTGTACAAGATAAGACTGCCTAACCAAGCTGATCCATTCTACAGCTACATTTAGCTTGGACTGACCTGTGTAGCTGTGGTGGAAGCAGTTTTTTAACCTCTTACTACAATTTGATATTAGCAGCCCAGATACTGCCCGTTTAATGTTGGAAGTTTCAGGGTATTGGTGCCAGACTGCACCTTTGATTGTATGACCTGAATATCTGCTAGAGCATGCTCACTGCGGACAATACATTTTCTACAGGGAGAAAGGTGTTTATGTGTCTGGAAGAGAACTGCGGGACTTAGTCAAAGCTGCCCAGTCTGATCCTTTGTAAGTTGTGTATTACCCTGTAATCTTACTCATGCAGTTAAACTGTAATGGTCCTATCATAAGCAGTACTTAAAGCCTATACCTAAGTCATTCTAACCAATCAGATTTCAGCATTACAGGTGTATAAGTATAGGTTATATCCCTGCCAAGTAGGATAAAAGACCCATTATATCCCTCAGGAAAGCTTGAGTGAAGCCGAGGAAGTGCCGAGGGCAAAGCCCAAGGCACTTCTAGTAGTTTTAGAGCCTTTGTCTTGATTCTAGCTAGCCATTTTATCGAATCGTGCCACGATTGTGGCCGCAATTTTCGCCGTACCAAGCTGCAGCTTACTTACCTTCATTTCTGGATGCCTTCTACAGACCTTGCAACTCTTGTCTGAATGACTTAGGCATGGTATAAGTTAGTTTTATCCCTACCAAGTAGGATATAAGACCCATTATATCCCGCAGGAAAGCTTGAGTGAAGCCGAGGAAGTGCCGAGGGCAAAGCCCAAGGCACTTCTGAGGCTTCACGAAAGCTTTCCCAAGGGATATAAGGGTCTTATATCCCGCTTGGCAGGGATACAACTAACTTATACCATGCCTAAGTCATCCAGACAAGAGTTGCAAGGTCTGTAGAAGGCATCCAGAAATTAAGGTAAGTAAGCTGCAGCTTGGTACGGCGAAAATCGCGGCCACAATCGTGGCACGATTCGATAAAATAGCTAGCTAGAATCAAGACAAAGGCTCTAAAACTCGGCAAAACATCCTTTCCAAACCTAGCAAAGCATGAAAGGCGGCTAGTATGTACGATAGCGAACTATTTAGCCTGAATCTAGCACTATTTTGGCACAAAACGGTAGGCTGGCAGCGTGGCTACATGCATAGACACACGGAAACACAACAACACACGCAAACACAACAAAACTCGCTATAAACGGAGAACAATAGCTTACTGTGCCTTCTTACAGCAATTCTCCAGCAATCTATGAGCAAGAACCGCCAACTGGCCTGCCTACACTCCCACAGTAAATCATTCTGACCAATCAGCGTGCAGTATTCGGGTGCAATAATGGGTCGTATATCCCGTTGCTAGATAGCAACCGTGTTGCAATGCAGCAGACCAATCGGATTCATGGAACACCGGATGGGAATTTCAGTATCCGATTCCATTCCATTGCAGGGTAGCAGGGTAGGTTGCTGTGGGAGTGTAGGCAGGCCAGATGGCGCTTCTTGCTCGTAGATTGCTGCAGAGTTGCCGCAAGAAGGTGCGGTAAGCTATTGTTCTCAGTTTATAGCGAATTTTGTTGTGTTTCCATGTGTCTGTGCATGTAGCCACGCTGCCAGCCTACCATTTTGTGCCAAAATGGCACTAGGTTCAGGCTAAATAGTTAGCTACCGTACATACTAGCCGCCTTTCATGCTTGCTAGGTTTGCTAAGAATGTTTTGCCAAGTTTTAGAGGCTTTGTCTTGATGCTAGCTAGCTATTTTATCGAATCGTGCCTTGATTGTAGTGATTTTTGCCGTATCAAGCTGCAGCTTGTTTACCTTCATTTCTGCATGCCTTCTACAGACCTTGCAACTCTTGTCTGAATGACTTTGGCATGGTATAAGTTAGTTGTATCCCTGCCAAGCAGGATAAGACCCTTATATCCCTTGGGAAAGCTTTTGTGAAGCCTCGGAAGTGCAGAGGGTGCACTTCCGAGGCTTCACTCAAGCTATACATACCTACCACAGGGAAAATATACCCTGATTGCTTGGTAAGACTGGTAAACCAGCAAAAGAGAGTGAAAAGTGTATGAGCAAGCTTCATTATGACTACAAAGAAAGACTGCCCTTGCTGAAAGAACAAACCAGCATGTGGTTGTTATACAGCGTCGGCCTTAATTGAAAGCTAATAGTTCAGGCAAGCTACTAGCTTATACAGTACCTAGCAGGCTAGGCCTTTTAGTGGTACGGCCAAGGTGCTTCTTTAGTGCTTGTAGTGCTAGGCACAAAACTGATTTAGTTATTATTGTCGCGACTGGGTGACTCATGATAATATTGATCTTCCCAGCCACCCTATCTGCAGCCCCCACCCAAAGTGTAAATGATCAATATTCTTAGCATGTGTATCAGATTTCTACTACCCTGTGTCCTAAACCAAGAGTCTGCATTACAAGCTCTTGATGCAAGTGACAGCTACGCTTACTGTTGCCTTTGGAAAGATGTGCTAGCTAGGTGAGCATACAATATAATAATGCAGTGTGCTCCTCAAGGTGATGTTACTTCATATGTACGTATGGAGTTAGGATGTCCTACACAATGCAGTGAGAGCCTGGGAACAACCAGCAACACTCCTGATGTTGCACATAAGCACTCGCTTGCACACGCCCCCACAATGTCATGCATTCAACTGGTACTGAACGAAAATGTATGACATATCAGGATGACATATAGCATACTGGACTTGTACACTTACGCAGTAACTTCAGCTGATGATTTTACTTGTGCATCGACACTCGAGCTAGAGCTCATAAAGTAATCTAACTAGAAACCAGGAGCTACCTGGAACCTACCGTAGAGACTGGTTAATAGGCGCATGCGCCTATCGTGTTCAGCGGCAAGAAACCATGCGCTTATTATAAGTATGTGCTTATTAACGGTATGCGATTATTGGACGGTATGCGGTTACAGGTGCTACATTAATACAACAGATCATGGCAAGTCTAACCGATGAAGATGCTGCTGCATATCTGCACGAGAGTGTTGTTCGAGGTCACCATATCTACAAGAGAGTATGGTTCCCTACTGTTGGGGAGGTTTTGCAACTTACGCGCGAGGAGAGAAACGATCACGACCGTTTTGCCGTGTGCCTTGTGAAGGGAGATGTGGTAGTAGGCCACGTCCCTCGAGAGCTGTCACGTAAGATTTGGCACTTCTTGAGGCACAGTGGGAGAGCTACTTGTGAAATTACCGGAAGAAGGAAGTTTGGGAAAGGACTGGAGGTCCCATGTGTCTACCGCTTTGTGGGGAAGCAGTGCCTTGTAAAAAGGCTTGAAGGACTGCTGGAACAGACGTGTCAACCTCCCGACTCTTGCCCATTCTGATGCTATTCTGTCTAAACCGGCTTTTCTAAAAGCCATTAAATTTACACAAAAGATTTCTCTTTGGCTATAGCAATAGTTGGCCCCACCCTATCTTGCAATCATCCCCACCCCTAAGTATGAATGCAGGTAAATAGATAAGTCTAAGAAATAAGTATGCAGGTGAATAGATAAGTCAGCTCAATAATATACTATTATGTACTCTGGATTTTAAAATGTCAGGCATCAGTGTCACTGAGTGGATCTTCATTCTCAATGTCATCGAATGGATCTTCATCAGTGAATTCCTCATCCTCCTCATCCTCAATGGCGTAGTCATCAATGCCTTCGATGTAGATTTCAGAATCCTCTGACCCATCAATGGCAACAGCGATTCCACATTTTCTGAAAGATTGAGTGACCATCTCCTTTTTTGCGGACTGCCTCTCCCATACCTCCCCAACCCACTTTGTGAACAAAATGCGTCGTTCACTGGCATTTATGTCTCCTCTGACATAGGCTTCCAGGTTCTGCTGCATGTGCTCATTTGCCAGTTTCTCCACTTTAGACTTGAAGGGTTTGTTGAATGTGACATCAAGGGGCTGGATGAGGCTAGTTGTTCCTGGAGGTACATACACTGGTGTTGTGTTGCAGCCGTCTAGGGACTCGAGGATGGCATCTGTTTTTGAGCTTTGTGGACATCAAGAATGCCACTGCATGCTGGCTTCCAAAGCTGCCGAATCCACATGTCCATTATGGGCTCGTCGCACCATGCCTTTTCCTGAAACGCCACGTGAACCCTCCGATCGTAGTGAACTTTCTCACGAAATGTAATTCGCTTCCCTTTTCCCCGGAAGATAATCAGAGGCTTCACTCGGGGTTCTCCATCGGCGAAAATAGTGAGCTGCGCTGTACACTGCCTCTTGTCCAAACCTGATGCTCCTCCACGTACCCAGACAGTTGATGCTCCAGTGTCTTCATATGTTGTGTCATCAGTGAAAGTGAACGGGAGGGGAGTTTGGTCAACGTTTGCAATCTTTCTCAGTTCAAATTTGCCTAGCGGACCAACCAAGTCCCCACTCTTGGCTTCGCTTCGAATAGCTCGATGAAAGCCCTGAATTGCTGCTTTCTTGTCAGCAGGCTGCCTCTGACATGTGTTGGTGCCACGCCGTAGGCTGATATGGCTACATGTCTTGATCCAGTAAACCAGGAGTTGGAAAACTGAAAAGTCTCGTCGGGATACAGCTCCTCAAAGATCTGCTTAGCCTTGGTGCGAAACCACCACCCTTTCACCTTTAACCCCTTCCTCCTGAGGTCGCGGTACTCTCTATATAGCCTCTCTTCGACATCGGGGTACTTGGCTCGCCTATCATGCTTGGTGTGCTTGCTACCTTTCTTACTGTCTCGAATCTTTTTCTCGTCCTTGATCCATCGCAATACGGTCTTCGTGTTCAGTTCAAACTGCTTACAGGTTTGATAGAGATTCTTCCTCCGAGAGTAATAGAATTCGATGACCTTGAGCTTAGTCTCTCTGGTATAGCTTTTCCTCTTCTGTTTGCAATTGTCGGTTGGCTGGCTATCCTGGAGAGTGTGATGTGCTTCAGCGCATGCCATCTCGTTGTCGCAACACGGCCATACACAATCTGGCGCGTCGGCAATTTTGACACGTGTAACTAGCGGATGCGCCAATTAATTAATACAAAATAACATGAAGAAAGTATGCACTTATTAAAAATTATGCGCTTAATAACTGTATGCACCTATTAACCGGTCTCTACGGTATCACAGTTTTATCAGAACTCCAATTGTAAAATACTCCTTATAGCATGATAGTATTGCTCTGAGCTATCTACGTATAAAACTAGAGTCTTTATCAGTTAGCTAAATTCACCTATAGCCATCTTGGTGTTTCAAATATACTGTCTTAACAATTGTTTTTGTTTAGGCGATTGAAGGATGTATTTCTGAACCAGCTACTGCCAAGGTAAACAACCATATCCCATCTGTTGAGGGCATAACACATTAACTTTAGTGAATGGTAATACACACTCCAATTTACTGTGATGTTTCGTTTTAACAGACATCCGCCTGTTTTTGGTGAATGGTTCTTACGAACATTTCCTGATCCTACTGCATGGTAAGTTAAGTAAGAGCAGTGCACTTGTCTTGTAGATTGTAATCATACGCCGCCAAGTATAAAGAGTAAGGGGGCATAAATGCACTGCCAAGTTTTAGAAGAGAGTGTAAAATAAATAACGAAGGGGTTAGAGACAAACCTGAGATGAAAGCATACAAAACAGTTCCATGAGGAGATATAGTCATAGCTTGCGGTTTTTGCTGCTAGGCCATTGATAGGTTTTCAAACCCCACCAGGCACATTTTCTCCCTCTGGTTTCTTATGGGTTAGTAACTCATTAGGCATGTATTTATTTATTTATGGGGCAATTGCATTGGCTTGTTTAGGCTGTGATACCGATATCGCCATAGCCAACTGTAGGAACAAGAGTATTGCTTGGGATTCTGTAAGTGCTGGCCAGTCAAGTGGTTTCAATTAGCCCATCTTGTCTCTTCACTCGCCCATGGGAATCGCAGCTCATTGTCAGGTTATGTGAGAGAGCATACCTACCAAGCCTCTTTGGTACCATAGTTCTGTGCATAGTTAAGCTACACCCAGGTTATGATTTATTACATCTGCATTTCTGCTCACACACCATGCATACTTGCACGTGGCAGTGTGGTTACAGGTAATATCTGAACATTGGAGCAACTTTAACATAAAAATAATTAATCCATATAGAGGAAGTAATTGATATTCAGGCATAGAAATGATCAGATGCGCAACCGGTAAGCATGTAAACTGCCAGAAGTGAGTGGGACCTTTGTTTGATACTACATACCATAGAGTTCCAAGTTTGGTGTTCCTCCGTTGCTTTGGTTCTGAAGTTATGGTGTATCAAAGCTGAAATTCACACCAAGTTGTTGCAGTTAAAAAGCTCGTAGTTGGATTTCGGGGCAGCCTGGCTGGTCCGTCGCAAGGCGAGTACTGGTCGTGCGCCCTTCCTCTCGGAGGCCCCGACTGCTCTTCGTTGCAGTGGTCGGGGAGTTCGGGACGTTTACTTTGAAAAAATTAGAGTGTTCAAGGCAGGCCGTCGTCTGAATAAGGTAAGTTCAGAAAACAGTATGTATTGTGGGCAGCTCTTTTCTCACTAGAGTGCAAAGCACTCAAATACTGCCACGAGAGGCAGAGCTTGCGCTCTACACTCCTGTAATATAAATCAAAAATATTTTATTCTCTGCTGCATACGAATAGATGACTGATACCTCTTTGCTGATGTACATATAATCGGACAAGTAGTGGCATGACCTTTAACATGAAAAAGAAGGGGTTGCAGTGTCTTTTCGCACCAGTAATGCTGAAATGTGCAACAGTAGAGCCAAAGTGGGATTAAATTTCCTGGTATGGATACTTTCAAACAATCAGTCTTCTGCATGTCCCTGCTGGTATTGACTAGGTATACATATAGGTATACATATAGATTGCAAGGCATCTCACAGTAGCGAGATGCATGAGATTTTAATGCAGTTAGCCTTCCGGTCTTAGAGGGCGGATCCTATAGGCGCCAAGTGGGACAGGAATATTTTGCGAGGCAGCCACTAAGATTGATGTCTCTGCGCACCGAACATTTCAAGGATCAGTCACTGCTGCTACAGAAGAGCAGAGAGACGGGCTGTGATCAAGGATCGGCCATAGCTACTACAGGAGAGTGGAGAGACAGCTAGCACTCATTATCTCTATCTACACATAGACTGCACAAACTGTACTAACCTGGTAGTTGCAGTAAGCCTCTCTTCATAAATGTATGTGGTAGACTTGGCAGTGGCTGTGCACTGCTCGATTTTCAATTCCAGATCGGGCATTCCAGGCCTTTCAAAGGCAAATGGGATCGAAGACTCAAACTAACGATCACTTTCTAGGCCATCAGTACTGGGCTCAAAGCTTGCTGTCGTCACTTTTTACTTCTATGAATGAATAGTACATGGTTCGTATACGTACATAACAATGTACGGGTAATTTACTATTACCATAGAAACATGGTAATTACGTACATGCGCAAACAGTGTGTACCAGGCCACTCTTTTGTGGGGGGTGTGGCCTGGGTATGAGACTAGTTTGTTGCATGGCTTTCCCTGAATGCATATGGAGGGTGTGGACTGGGTACAAGGCTAGTTTGTTGCATGGCTTTCCCTGAATGCACATAATATGCATGGGGTAGCCCAGTTTCATTCATGTTGTCCCATCTTTACATGAAAAGTGCATGGGCCGTTCATATTTCATGCATGTTTCACACATATCCATGCCATCTGTATGCTTTTTACATTTGCACTATTACATTTGCACTATGCAAACTTAGCTAATTTACTTAGGCATGCCTTGGCCTATTGAGCCTGCTAACTCCCATTAGCTTGCACTCCTCCACATAGCCTGGTTCCCTTGTGTAGAGAGAGGTGAAAGCAGTGCCTGTTGCCGCATATGCAAGAATTTAGGTCATCAATGTGTCTATAAACTAGCTTAGTCACATGGCAAGAAATACTACGTAGGCGGTATATGAGTATTAGCCTCATTCCCAGTCTCTCCGCTCCAGTTTTTACATTACTTGCAGTACTGCAAGTGAGTATAGCTGCTTGATTCTCTATCACAGATCTGGCCTTCTAGGCCTTTCAGAGGCAAATGGGATAGAAGATTCAAACTATCTATCACTTTCTAGGCATCTAACTCCGCTAAAAATCATTGCTACACGTTCATAGCTCATTGCCTTCACTGTTACACTTTCGTGATACGGAAATATTAACAAATTTGTAACCATTCCCGACATCACTGTAACGTGGAGATGCTCGTTGGTGATATGGTTTTCTAAGATTTCTTGGAAATTAAACGCATGCACGAACATGCAGTAGACACCAGACGCTCCGTTCACCCGGGAACAAGGCTACCTTCCACATTGCTCATGGTAGTAATGCAATGGTGTAACATAGCATGTGATAAGTGTGGATGGACAGACAAATAAACAGATGCGGGGGAAATCTTTATACCAGCCTAGCACGTGCTTTACATGCACCCGGCTGGTAAAAATGGCAATGTAATTAGCAAGCTTATACCTTCCGTCACTCAGTGATATCACTGGACAGAATAAGAAGTACTAAAAACAAATTGAAATTGTGGCCCTTTTCTCAAGAGTGAAAGTTTGCTTGGCTGCTCTCGCCTATATACTGGTATAAATACCATAAGACTAGCTAACTATCCATAGAACAGTAAGCAACCAGATATCAAATTTTATGACTCAACAGGGCCATCTTATAAAGAGACTATTTGTGACAGTCCTAGGTAGAAAACGAATATTATTCTGTCGCGTATTTCGATTGCATCACTACGTTCAAAGTGCTGTATCGTTAAGTGTGGGGCTCATACGCACTGCACAAATGTGTCTACGCAGTGTGTGTGAGCCCTGTCCTTGACAGTAAGTCCAGAGATACAGCGCTTTGAACGCAGTGACACGATTGAAATATGACACGGAATAATTCTACCCGGGACTGCCACATTATTGTTAAAGTGATGTCACATGCTGCTTTGCTGGACTCTGAGCTGATGCGCTATAACATACACCCCACATCATTATGAATTTCACAGGTACTCAAGCCGTTTGTCCTATGCACATACTGTGGCCGTGATGTCAATGGTTGGTTACATCCTAGGACTTGGTGACAGGCATGGAGAGAATATTCTCTTTGACTCTACTAATGGAGACTGTGTACATGTTGACTTCAATTGCCTCTTCAATAGGGTATGCCATGTAAAATACATTATACAACTTGCTGGAATTTCTCTATGCATAATTATTTCAAAGATGAGGGTATAGAGACTTATACTTTTATGAATACTTTGTTATAGGGAGAAAGTTTTGACGTTCCCGAGGTAGTTCCATTTCGATTGACTCCCAATATGATACACGGTTTGGTGAGTTTAAGATGAATATGATGCTAATGTGCCACTTTATCTACAGTACTCGAGATATAGTATTATGTGTCCAACTTTTGAGTCCATAGTAGTGGAAGTAGCAATGCTACGGCTACATGCTACTACAGTGGAACCTCACGTAGCCGTCACCTGCTTAAGATGGTCAGCTACAGTAATGCAGTCAGTAGGGGAAGTCCCATTGAATTGCCTGTATATTTACACCCTCCCGAACGTTCACTCCATAAAACATAATACGGCCACTGCATGCAGTCTCAACAATATAATATACAACTCTATCATTACAGTCAGCACACAAAAGGTTGCTAAAAGTCTGCAGCTCTTCCCATTTCTGCGATATGTACCTTGGTAACACCACCATTCCACAATCTCGGCCCCATGTTCCTTGCGGTATGGTTGAAAAGCTTCGTTTCCAGATTATTGCTACAGCAACACCTCCTGTGTATACCACCCATGTTTCACTTAGATACATAGCTATGTGTCTTTGAAGTATTCACATTCAAAAATGCAGGAAGTGCCCGGTTTTGGCAAATCCAGTCACAAATGCTAAATTCTAAAAATATGCCATAATCCAGCCACCTCTTTCATGCAGACAATTGAGTGTGATCCAAGGGTGACCAGATCTCAAAGGTTCCACTGTACATGCAATGAACATATGTAGAAGTCACTCTGCTGTCAGTGTAGTGAGTCAACTAGCTATAAATATCCACAACTTGTAATGTGATTAGCTCACATTTTGATCTCTGCATGTACATACCTCCCACTTCCACCTTCTCATCTAGGGACATGATCAAGTAATATAAAGAGTCAATTTTTATGCTGTGTGTATCTCCTTTACTCCCCTATTGGAGCCATGGCTCTGGCAGTATATACACTGTTCATTAAGTGTTATGGAAGGAGACTTTCACAGTCTTTTACCTTCTGCAGTACTACAAACCATCCTTTGGCTATACAGCATCAATGCTGTCATTATGTTATTGCATCATTTGTGGTACATATGTAGCTCCTATAGCTATCCTTACAGCACTGTGTAAGGAAGAAACCTAGTATCATTATGACTATTGGATGACTGAAGGATATATCAGTTTAGTTTTAACTTACTGGATTGTACTTTTCTCCTGTTCTATAGGGAATTACTGGAGTTGAAGGTGTGTTCAAGAATTCTTGTGAAGTGACCATGAAAGTGATGAGACAAGAATGTGAAGCATTGATATGGTAAACCATTATTTATGTTGAATATCCATTAGAGAACATATGATTGTTTACCTTGGTAGGAACAGTATTATAAGAATTGTATGGTACATGAACATCAATGACTGTCTTTAGCAGTCATACCTCTTGCAAGACTTGCTAATGAGTAAATGGCAGCTGCTTTGCATAGGGAATTATGGGATGAGTACACGTGAAAAGAAGCTGAGAATAGACACTGGGAATGAGGCTACTTGTGTGTATTATTTGACACAATTGAAATATGCGACAAAATAATTTTCTACCCAGGACTGCCACATAGAAATTTTTTTGTTAATTTATTGGCCCTGTACTACACTATAGTAACCTTGCACCTGGGCCTTTTACCTCAGCTTTTTTATCTTGCAACCATGTAGAAATATCAGGGACGATGGGGGGGAAGGAGGAGGCCTGGTGCAAGTTATTACATGCCATGGCGTATGCACTTGTAGGGTGGACAGATGTGGTTATGATCCAGCATTCATCAAGCACAAAAGTTGCCCAGGGCTATTAACTGAGGCAGACAGTTCTTTAGGAAGTGATAAGCCCAGACAGTCCATGGTATGGCAGCAACAACAATGACAATACAAGCTAGGAGCACCTCACACCACCATGGTGTTTCTAATTTTCTCCATGATTGTGAGATAAACGCTGGGATAGAAAGGCCTGGATACAAGGCTAACACTATGGTTCTTTCTTGAACAAGCTGTTAAAGCGGTTCTTATTGCTGTGGAGACTGCATGACAGATGCCAGTTAACCAGTGGAACAAAGGCATGAATAGAGAGTCGACTAGGCTCTATTGCTGCCTTTCCTCCAGCTTATTTATGTTTGTGGAAGCCTAAGTATAATTTTTAAGAAAATGCCCTGTAGCATGTTGCTATGTGTCCAATAGCTAGGCTCATAGTACCATAATCTCATTAAATGCACCTCTCACCTTTTAGTGTTCTGAAGACTTTTATCCATGATCCACTGGTTGAGTGGGAGAAAATAAGGGGAAAACTTTCTGGTGCTGATACCACTAATGAGAAGGTATATACAATGTCATGTATATGTACACGATTAACTTTGATCGAGCTAATCCCAAAGGGAAAGATTACAGAAAGTGGGTAAAGTATACAGTGTGCATACGTATGTAGTGCACAGTCCTGTAATAGTTACAGAAGCTTTATCCAACAATGAATTGCCAACAGTTGCAGGTTAGCAGTATTATACAATCGGGATGATATTAGCAGCTACAATAGGTGCTTATATTCATGTGGTCCCTATATTGTCTTTTTATCACATGTATATAAAAGTACTAGCCGTGGCTGCAATGTCTGCCTTTTATACTACAAGTATGTAATAGCCACTGTGCATTTGGGACTGCCAACTGTGCTGTCAGCTATTCATTGCAGCCAATCTAGAAATAGATTTCTTTCCTAAAAAGTAGTGTAACTATTATTAAGAAGTATCTGCTGTTCATGACTGTATTCTAGTCCCCATACCTAACAGTAAAAGACTCCACTTCCTCGGACAATTATTGTATTTCTCTGGCACAAACTATTAGTAAAGCCTTAGAATGGTCTATCCTCCTCATGTACCCTACTTCCGATCTACAATTTGGCTTCAAGAAAGCTATGTCTACCACTCTTTGCACTGGTTTCATTAAGAACGTTGTTTCCGAATTTGCACATAATGGTTTTCCAGTCTTTGGTTGCTTCCAGGATGCGACCAAGGCCTTTCTTTGATCGTGTTAATATTTTATTCTTCAAGGTTGTCTGAGAGGGATGTTCCCCCTTTTCTGAATCGTTTTCTGCTTGGTATGTAAACCAGAGGATGCAAATTTGTTGGAATGCATCTCTCTTTCCAGCTTTTTCAGTGACTGATGGAGTTCAGCAGGGTATGTCCTTTCAACCATCCTTTTAACCATGTATTTGGATAATTTTCTGAACGGGTCTTAAGAATCTGGACTTTGGCTGCCACTGGGATGGTTTTCCAGTCTTTGGTTGCTTCCTGGATGTGAGCAAGGCTTTTGATCGTGTTAATCATGGTATTTTATTCTTCAAGGTTGTCTGAGAGGTATGTTCCCCCATTTTTGAATCGTTTTCTGCTTGGTATGTGAACCAGAGGATGTAAACCTGTTGGAATGCCCCTCTCCATCTTTTTCAGTGACTAATGGAGTTCAGCAGGGTATGTCCTTTCACCCATCCTTTTAACCATATATTTGGATAATTTGATGATGGGTCTTTAGAATCTGGGCTTTGGCTGCCACTGGGATGGTTTCTTTGTTGGGGCAGTTTGTTATGCTGACGATGTAGCCCACTTGACTCCTTCATTGTCGGCCTTACGTTTGATGTTGCATCACTGTGAGAACTTTGCTGGCTCCCATGAATTAATCTTCAATGCTTCCAAAACTCCACTCCTTGGTTTTGGCTTCCAGCCCTCTCGCTCTTGCTATGCTATCATTCACTTCTCTGGCGTTCTGCTTCCCTTTTTTGTGATGTTGTGCATCTTGGTCACCACTTATGGTATGGCCTCTCTGACTCGGAGGACATCTTGAGCAAAACTTATTAGGAAGGCAAACTTGATGCTATATACTTTTTAGGTTGCTGATCCTTTTCTCAAGTCTTGTTTGCTGCAGGCTTGTTGCTTATCAATAAAGTAACAAAAAACTTTTTTTTTTAAATGAAAGAACATATAGGGATGGAATGACAAAAAAGCAACCAAAAAAGGTAGGAATGATACCACAATACCCTTACGGATTGTCATCCCTAAATCTTTTGCCATTTTTGCAACTAGGTCTCATTACACGTAAGTGCTAGTTACATGACACCACAATACTCTTACGGATTGTCATCCCTATATCTTTTGCCAATTTTCCAACTAGGTCTCATTAGCTATACGTGAGTGTTACATGGGATGATGGGATGTTATATTGTGGTGTAGCTACATGGAGAGTTTTTTTATTGGAAATGTGTTCAGTACTAAAGATTATTCCGTTGGCCAAGTCAAAGGTTGTTGTTATAGGTGGAAGAGTGTAGGTGTCATTGTAGAAGTAGGTACGTGTGGATTGTGGTGTAGGACATGTGGGGTAAGTGGTATGTGTATGTAGTCTAGAGTATGTATTGCTGTGTAGGATAAGTTGTAGTGTGAGGGGGTCATGTGTGTTGCATTGTGAAGTGCTGCGATTGCCACTTTAGATCGGCTGGGGATATGGCTGGTGTGGCATGCCGGGGATTGGTGTGTGTGTGTGTGTGCATGTGTATGTGTGTGTGTGTGTGTGTGCGGTTGGAAAAATGGCAGAAGATACAGGGATGACAATCCGTAAGAGTATTGTGGTGTCATTCCTACCTTGTTTGGTTGTTTTTTTTGGCATTCCATCCCTATATGTTCTTTCATTTTTTTTTTATGTTTTTTTGTTACTTGTTTCTGTTGCTTTTTTGGGGGGGAGAAAACCATGGATCGTTGTGGTTGCACAGCTGCAGCTTGCAGCTACATACATAGGCGATAGCCACACAGTACAAATGTACAATTATAGTTCAAAGGGCCCCATAGACAACTGCAAGGCAATACTGGCAAAGATGAAAGCGAGGCGGATACTGACTCTATTTAATGCACATCATCAAGATTAGTCAGGTCTAGCAGCTGTATTTCGACATTCATTATCATGGAGTACGGTAGTACTCCATATATAGGGATGGCTCCGGAAAAAATTGGCTGCCCCATTGTATGTGTACAAAGTGACATGTTCAAAACTCTACCCTAATAAGCTTTTGTGGACCATACCTGTCATTCTCGAGTATTGTCAACAGTAACAAGACTGTTAACGCTGACATAGAGCATCGCTGAAGTGCCAAATCGGCAAGTCGCTAAATCGGCAAATAGTCAATCATCATCTTTCTTCTGAGAAGATAGCACAACAATGACTGAAGCGATTACAATGATTCAAACGCGAAGAAGCACTACTGGATCCAGGCTATTGCACCCACACCATAGCGTTCTCAAACAAATCAAACCGTATAGCAGTGATTCTCAAGCGCTCGAGGCAAGTACTTGCCGCTATACGCCGTTCTGTTCCATTCCGTTCTGTGCATTAAACGATGGTTACGCCTACACCGGAAACGCAATTTGGTATAATATTACTCTATTATACCAAAGTACGTTTTTTTAAAACTAATCATCTACATCACAATCTAACATCCTGTCTTCCCATGTAACTAGCACTTACGTGCACTAGTTGCAAAAATGACAAAAGATATAGGGATGACAATCCGTAAGGGTATTGTGGTATCATTTCTACCTTGTTTGGTTGCTTTTTGGGGATTCCATCCCTATATGTTCTTTGGTTTTTTTAAAATGTTTTTTTGTTACTTTACATTATGTCTTATGGCAACTCACTGCTATTATAAAGTGCACTCCAAGTCCTAGCAAAAGCTGGTTCGCGCCTCGGCCGTCGCAAACAGTGCAACACGCACTCAGCAGTTGAGCTTCCGGTTACGTTATTAATAGTTATAAATAAAAATGGCGTGTAACGGCAAGCGTTCACTTGACAGCACTAGTAAATCACTGTTGAAAACTTCCAGTTCTTTGCAAACGCTCTTGTATGAGTGCAATACTGCACGTTCCATGCCGCTTCTTCGCGTTTGAATCATTGCAATCGCTTTAGCCATTATTGTGGTAGGCTCGGAAAAGAAAAGAAAAGAATAGAAGAATGAGATAGTCGATTTGCCAATTTAGCAACTTGCCGATGTGGCACTTCAGCGATGCTCTCTGACACCCCTAACAGTCTTGTTACTGATGAAAACACTGGACAAAGACAGGTATGGCTCATCAAAGCCTATGATTACATCTAGAGCAGACATATCACTTTGTACACATGCAATGTAGCAGCCATTTTTTTCCAGTGCCATCTCTATATATGGAGTACTACCGTACTCCATGATATAGTTGCAGTTCTTCAATTGAGGTCTCTTTCAATAACATTCTCAGATGTGTCTGGCATCATCCATGCAATTGCCACACCGGTATTCTACACCTCACTGACCGCTTACCCAGTCTGTTCAGTATTATTATATCTTGTCTATAAATTTTTTTGTCGTCTTCCCTTTCCTGTCCCTCTTTGATTGTTCGTAAGGTGTTTTGTGACTCAAACGTGTTAGGGTATGCTCATACTGGGTATAATGTTATGTGTGATTGCCATCATGCCAAGATGTACTATCAGGAGAACGCCACTGATATCCGGATCCCTTATGGAGTCACATGTCCGGTAGTACTCCATATATAGGGATGGCTCCCAAAAAAATGGCTGCCCTATTGCATATATACAAAATGACATGTTCAAAAGTCGGCGCTAGATTTTAGTCATAAGCTTTTGTAGACCATACCTGTCATTCTCGAGTGTTTTCATCAGTACCAAGACCCTTAAACCTGTCAGAGAACATCGCGGAAGTGCCAAATCGGCAAGTCGCAAAATCGGCAATCTTCTTCTTTCTTCTGAGAAAATAGGACAACAATGATTGAAGCGATTACAATGATTCAAGCGCGAAGAAGCGCTACTGGATCCGGGCTATTGTACCCACACCATAGCGTTCTCAAATAAATCAAACCGTTCAGCAGAGATTCTCAAGCGCTTGAGGCAAGTACTGGCCGCTATACGCCGTTCTGTTCCGCCATTCCGTGCATTGAACGGTGGTTACGCCTACACTGGAAACGCAGCCTCGAGCACGAGCTGTTCTGCTTAGACGCTTATAATACTTGGAGTACGCTTTATGACGGACCCAAAGTGAGTTGCTGTAGTTACGTTATAATAGTAAGAACACTGATACAACTGCTACACCATTATAGAGCATACTAGCCTCCATGATGTGCATTAAATGGAGTCGGCAAACTGCTGTAGACAGCTGGCTGCCATTACAATGTTGCATACAAGAAGGAGTGGGTGTACAGTGGCATTCTCAAGTGGGTAGGTGCTTAGCTACAATTCACATTAGCTGTATTTTGCTACTCTGCTGTATCTTTAAGCCCCACTGAAAGCTTTGCAGTACAAAATGCATTCTGTGTCTGTTACATTGTAGGTGCTGTTAGTTCATCATGAATGGGAGCATATGTGGATACAGCTAATACCGCTCATCTACCCCACACAACCACACCATTTAAACACCAATACCTTTCTCTTCCCCCCCCAAAAAACAACAGAACCAAGTAACAAAAAAAAACATTTTTTAAAAATGAAAGAACATAATATTATAGGGATGGAATCCCCAAAAAGCAACCAAACAAGGTAGGAATGATACCACTATACCCTTACGGATTGTCATCCCTATATCTTTTGTCTTTTTTCCAACCTCACACACACACACACACATGGCATGCCACACCAGCCATATCCACAGCCAATAGAATGTGGCAATTGCAGCACTTCACAATGCAACACACATCACCCCCTCACACTACAACCTATCCTCCACATGCAGCAATCCACACCTACAATGATACCTACACTCTTCCACCTGCGCATGCAACAACACTTTTTCACTTCGCCAACAGTAGTACAGAACACATTACCAAAAACATTACTCTATTATACCAAAGTACTTTTTAAAAATAACACCTAATCATCTACACCACAATCTAACATCCTGTCGTCCCATGTAACTAGCACTTACGTGTAATGAGACCTAGTTGCAAAAGATTTGGGGATGACAATCCGTAAGGGTATTGTGGTATCATTCCTACCTTGTTTGGTTGCATTTTGGGGATTCCATCCCTATATGTTCTTTCATAAATGTTTTTTTGTTACTTTTGCATGTACCTCTTATTTACTTCTAAACTCTGCACCTGTACTAGTGTTCATATCAATAATAAACGGGATGTGGTTATAATGTAATTGGGTGCTTACTTGCTGTGGGTTCCTATTATCCCAATTCCACGATAATTTTTCTAATTTAAGTACAAGCATCGGAATGATAATAAAGTTTGTACCTAAACACTTGAACGTTTTTGAGTCGTAATTTCCTTTCAGAAAAACCTTTCCACTTGGGTTTTTCCTCTATAAGAGTGTATTATGTAGTTTATGTCTAATTACTTGCATGAAACAGCAACAGTGAGTGGTCAGTGTGAGCTAGTGTAGTTTTGTGTTGCCTGGACATTAAAAAAGTGGTAGGTAACAATGATGATCCTTTTCTAGTACGTTATGAGTGCTAGCTGCACTTTTGCTATAAGTTCAGTTACTTATGTGTGAGACAGCCTAACAAAAATTGGTTTGTTCGCTTTGGCCTAACCTGTTGCTGCATAACAAGGCTGATATTTTTTATTACATCGGGGACGAGAAGGAACACTGGACGTAACCGTATTCCGGAAGAAGACCCACACAGACTGTTACCTACAGTTCGATTTGCACCATCCGATGCATGTCAAGAGAGAAGTTGTGAAGAGTTTGTTTGACCGAGCTCAAGCAGTTACTCTGGAGGAAAAAAACATGCGTAAAGAAGAGGAACACCTGGAAGGAGTTCTGCAGGAGAATGGTTATCCGAGACCATTCATCCGGAGGTCCCTGGAAAGGCGACCACAACCAGACGAAGAGGAGCAGTCCCACAGAACCACCGTGGTGATCCCGTATGTAGCTGAGCTGAGTGAGCGAGTCAGGAGAGTATGCAGAGACTACAACATCAGAACAGCTGGAGAACCTGATCGATATGAATACTGAGAACCAACCGAGATCCTCCTTGAAGCATTCAACTGAAGGTTGTGCTCAGCAACAGCTCAGTCTAAGCTAAATGCAGCTGTAGAATGGATCAGCTTGGCTAGACAGTCACATCATGTACAACTAGCTTCCAGCAAAAGTACTGACACGGCAATTTCGTAGTGCGCTTCCAGTTAGCAATCAAAACAGAATTGTCATCATTACCTACCACTCTTTCACCGTCTAGGCAACACAAAACTAATCTAGCTTGACATACCTTGGCCTAATGAGCCTACAAACTTTCAGTAGCTTCCACTGCACTCATAGCTATAGTGGCATAGTAATGGAATGATGTACCTTAGCGCACGTGATAATTGCAGACGATCACACAGACAAACGCGAAAACGTAAAATAATCTTAGTACCAGCTGGGCGCACACTTCGCGCACGCCCGGCTGGTAAAAAGTGTCCAGCTGGTTTTTAGATATGAAAATTTATATCAATTTGGTATGAATAGAGTATACACAGTGCTGTTTATCTTATGCCACTTTTCTACTTAGGCTGTGAAAATAGTCAAGGACATAGAAGATAGGCTGCAAGGAAAGTACCCGAAGTCAAAAGGTCTTCCATTGTCAGTTGAAGGACAAGTACATGCACTCATTAAGGTATAGTTTTCCTGCCTTGTATCATCAGACAATTTATTAAGTAGCAAGGATGCATATTGTGGAGTACCCTCATTCCCACGCTGGTTTCTGGGTTTCTGTGCCTAGATTTATCATTGCATTAGTGAGTGCTCTTATCTTACACTGCCGGATCAAGTTATCTGTGTGTATTAGATGGCTAAGAAGACTGGGTTAGTAATTTCTAATACTCTAGCCTTGCTTAGCATTCACACTACTACCCAATAAATGGCCATGTACACTAGCTCTATATGGCTGGCAGCCTTCTTTTAGCAGTATACCTATACTCTATAGCCAGCACAGTTAGCTGTGTAACCGCCTCCGCTCACAGACGTAAACTTACTCACTAAGGCTGACATTGAATAGAGATACAGCTTTTCTGTAGATCTGAAATGCTCTCAGTTACCAGTACATAAACCTCCCACTACTTAGATTACTGTTAGAGAGCCACCAGCATGAACACTAAGAACTTGATTTATAATTTCTACCCACTGGAGTATAGAAATTGGCCTAGCTCTGCTAAAGAAAGCAACAAAGAGAAAGAGTGAAACACTTGATCCTCAGGTTTTTATCCTCTTGTACTGCAGTCTAGTAGATTTGGTATGGTGTGAGAAAGCCAAAGCGTTTCCTTTCACTTGGCACTGTAAATATATACCGCCCCCCCTTTTCCCTTAAATTTTCCACTTGGCAGTGTATTAAAATACGTCCTAGAGCTACAGTAACAAAAGACTATCTAAGCACTAAACGTGTTCCTGCCAAAGGGTCAGGTGGTCCGATGGATTTGACTGTATTATTCCGCGGCCATGACTGTTCTAGTTGCTTGCATCCATCTAGGAGTCCTTTGACCATCAACAACTCTTGTCCTGCCCTCAGAAGTCTGATATATTCAATAGCCAGTCTTAGTAACACATGCACCCAGATTGGAGCACTCACTAATTCGGTTCCCTACATCACATGTGTGGGTAATGTGATGTATGATGTACCAACAAGGTTACCATTCCTGATTCTGAAGGTTAGGTATCCGGAAGTTATATAGTAGCTAGACACGTGCATGCAAACAGCATGTGTACTGTATATCTTCTAAAAACTCGGCAAAAAGACATAATTATTGTCTCATCTCGCCAAAATAATCAGAGGCAAAACTGTAAACTTCCTACCGAAATTCACAAGTGCTGAATAATTAGCAGTATTATATCGTTACAGCAAGGAGCATCGATACTGGTGCACAGCTACCATGTCTACATGTTACTGTAGGAGCCACATGTTAGAGAAACATTCATCGCTCTGCATGAGAGCAGGAAAGAATACAATAGGGAGGTGATGTCGATCTGTCTAGATGAATCCAGGGTCATAGTGGTACTAGAGTTGCTGCGAAAAAACTAGTGGCTGCGGCACATGTCCAAGGATGAGTCGTGGGAGCTACAGCTCTATGTGATTAAGTTGAGCTACTTAATATTTACGTGATGTAATCATAAATGGATGTTTTACAGAAAGTTTACGGGGAAAAAGCGTGGCTGTGAATAAGCTTCTGGCTTATTTGCCTTACTGCAGCTGTAGGGCAGCACTTTACCTCATTGATTCGTGAAGTAGATAGACTGTAGTTTATAGCAGAGTTTGTTTAGGACAAGCTGCTTCATCATTGCAAGAGCACGATCAGTGATAAAAATGGCTGCCCTGTGTCAGCACTAAAGAGTGGCAGTTGCAGATTGTGAATATTTCTTGAATCCACTTGAATTGGCCACAGAACAAACACCGTATAGTTAAACTAACCTGTCCTGGGTGGGAAAATTGTACCAGCAATGCCTCAGAGGTAGTATGAGCGCATACTCCCCCAACTGACTGGTTAAACCACTGTTTTTCGTGGTTCACAGCTATTATATTGTAAGTAATTTTCAATATGGCCTCAGTAACAAAGTAAAATACATTATTACAAAGGAGTGACAATACATGAACATATGAGCCAGAATCAGTTGCCTCAGAAATGGTAGTTTGACTACACACACTGGTGAGGAGAGTGAAGAAACAGGCTGTGCTATATGGGAAGTGGTGCTTGGAACTCACGTTC
Organism: Phakellia ventilabrum; assembly: GCA_963921505.1. Classification (NCBI taxonomy): domain Eukaryota; kingdom Metazoa; phylum Porifera; class Demospongiae; order Axinellida; family Axinellidae; genus Phakellia; species Phakellia ventilabrum. Next base: position 2,104,145 of record OY997401.1, on the reverse strand, counting down.
ACATCACTCAATCATGCCGTCTGTCTCCAGCACTCATATCTCTACTTATATAGAGGCTATACAAAACTCAAACCTTGGAGCTATAAAACTTGTCCAGATCTCTGACTCTTCGTGCACATACGAGGTGCCAAAATAAAATCGAGACTGAAGTTTGAAAGTTTTGGGAATCCCCTTGCCAAAATTAGAGACTGTTATGAGAAGTGTTGCCGAAAATTGGAGGTGCCGAACTTTTGAAGCTATACAGTACTTACTTTTTTAAGGTCTACGTTGATAATATTACTGCTGTACGTGTTTTTTTTCTTTTAGGATGCCACCGACATCAATAATCTCTGCCTCATGTACATTGGATGGGCTGCACATCTCTAAAGCCGTATGAACAATACTTTTGTGGAACTGATTATTGTTATATATTGGACTGCGTGTACTGATTAGTCAACCAATTAATTGTATAAAGTTACTCTTCTGAGCCTATAATGGGTTACAGTGCTGCAAGAGGATGATGATTGAGTAGCTTCTCAGTCATATGACATAACAGATGACTTAAAATCAAGATGTCATGTAGCTAGCTACCATAGATAATAGCAAGATATTCTCCTCACATTATGTAGTGCCCTAGGTTATGTGAAAGCAATACTGTATATGATAGATACCTGGCTAGAGGGATTTAACCTAGCTACCTATAAACTCAGGAGTATAATGACTGGTCACTGTATTCCAAAATTGTGCATTTTAGAGGCTGCTATTGCATGGGTGATTTTATTCATGGTGTTAAATACCATGAGGTTAAAAATACAGTAGTAAAGTACAAGGTGCTTAGTATTGTACAAGGTAAACAGCCTGCTGGAGAGGGAGGAGACTAGGGATGTGTCTATTATGCTTTTTCCCCTCCAATTATGCTTTCAGAATACGGTCTATTAGTCCGTATTCGGTTAAGATGAATTTGGGCATTTTTGCTGCCATGGCAACAATAGTTCCTTGCATGCAATGTTTATCACACAGAAATGTCATTTTTCAAATTTGAAGTAAATTGGACATTAAATGGTGTAGATATGACCTCACGAACTTATACTTATTTTATATGGGCCCATATGAGGGAGGCGCATATGAGCATATATAAAATGTGTATAAGTTTGTGAGGTTATATCTACACCATTTAATGTCCAATTTACTTCAAATTTGAAAAATGACATTTCTGTGTGATAAACGTTACATGCAAGGAACTATTGTTGCCATGGTGGCAAAAATGCCCAAAGTCATCTTAACCGAATACGGTCTATTCTCAAGATGATTATGCTGAAGAAAGTGCCCATTATGCTCCTGCTGTTTGTCAATAAAATTGCCCTTTCTCAATTAACAAGCACATACATGTAGCTATGTAGCACACCACTACACATTAAACAAACTTCCAGTTGTATCTTAACATTGCTGATGTTTCAATATAGTCCTTCAGGGAATTGTCCTGTTTATCTCCAAATGTTGAGTTGAGTAGAGAAAATGCTCATTCAGCCACAGCAGAGGATGGCTGTGCTACCAGTACCTTCTTGGCTGCAGCAACCCATGCAGGGAGTAAGGTTGCATGCTGCTTCCACCACTCAAGGCAGTCAACTGTAGGATCCACTCCATCAGCTTTAGCCAAATACGTAGCCAACTCTCCTTTTAGACCTACTAGGTCATGGGTAGATGAAAGGAAAGGAAAAGCAAGTAGCTAAGGAATCCACTTCTGAAGCAGATGGTTTGAGATCAGTGATTTTGGAAGGACAGAAGTATTGTGCAGCTTTAAAAGTAGCCAGGGGTACCTTAAGGCTGGTCTGAAGCTGATGCTGAAACTAGTCCAGGCCAGGCTGCACACAACATTTAGCATATGTGACTAGTTGCTGTTGAACTCCAGGTACAGGTGCCAGACTTTTGGCAACAGCATTGACATTGGGAGTGTTAGCCACCTGAATAGAAGCAACAACGGTTTGAACTATCTCGTAGCATGTGAATGCCAAGGGCCCGTCGCCCTCGAGATTATAGGTTGCTTTTACAAATGCTTCACCCCAGTCAACAATGGAAGCAAGTTCGATCTTGAGAAGTGCGGTCTTCTGTGGATCCTGAAAGAATGTGATCAGCTTTTGCCTGGACGCTGCACCAAGATTGTCATTCCTCTGTAGCAAGTCTCGAGCTCTACATTGCCAAACTGGAGTAATAGCTGGTGCAAGACCTCCTACCTGCTCCACCACCTTGTTGCAGAGTAGGAAGTCACTGATCTCCCAGTTTGCTCTTTCAAAAGTAGTTTCGCCTTAGGATTATGAGAGAAAAGCATAATCCAGGATGTACAAAATTCTGAGAGGATGGGTGTTTTGAAATGCTCTCCGACTCGATCAATCCTATGAGAGAAACAACCTAGCTATATCCAGCACTTTTGGATATAGCTACCACTGTCAGTGTTCTCATCGCCACACCGTTTACAACTGCTCGATCTCTCATGGCGGCAATAAGCTGATCTGGGCCGATGGCATAATTAGCTGAGAGAACATGCATTAAGGTAGGAAGGGAAGTTAAGTAGGGTTGAAGCCGAATCTCCGAACCAAGTTGATGGCTATGTCGGCAACATCCTAGCCTACACCCACATGACAATAGGTAAGCACCACATCAAAGTGACACACCCCCGCTGTTGATTCCGGTTGCCACCATGGGAAAATGTAAATAGTTCAATGGATCTCATTAACTTTACATAGCTCACCTGATTGCTCATTAATTATTCATGAGCAGTTTTACGGATTTCCCTTGCTACCTTAACTCCCGGGTTTTTTCTTCTCCTGTCATGCTCTTGGAAAGTAGCTGGATTCAAACAAGTCATTGTTCTAACTTCCAAGACTCACAAACCGTAGAATTAGCTATAGCCATTGCTTCTCCTAACCATGTTGTGCCATCAAATATCACACCAACCTGCTTCCCGCAGGTTTCTGCTTCAAACAAGCTTCCTCATTGAGAATAAATCCAACATGAAGCGCCTGTCAGACAGTCAAAAGCCATTTTCCTCAAGTAGATCCCTGCAAAATGCTAAGCTTACTCAGGGGTACACCTGCCTGAATGAAGGTCCAGACTACTTTTACCCGATAGACCTGTTGACTCTCAGGTAGTGTTTCACTTCGTGGATGATACTCACTGTAACAGTTATAGCTAGCTAGCTACTTCTTTAAGGCCTGTGCAATGCCCTGCCCGTGGGCCTCCTTTTTATCCACTTTTTTCTTTCCATCCAGGTGTTTCCTAGAGCTCTTCAAACTACTGCTCTTTAAGCAGAGTTGCTCTCGATAACCACGGCAGAAAAGTTTACCATTGGAGACAGTGAGCGGTAGTCTCTCACACACTTCTCGGGTCTGATTGTCTTCACGTCAGTGTCGCTTATCCCATGGCTTCTGCGTTTCCCACAAGGAGGGTTAGCCATCCTATTTGTGTCTGTATGGCTTCTCGTACCATACATTCAGAATTTAGTTTTAGACAGGAACTTAAGAACAGATACTAGTTAAAAGTCAAAACTTCTATATAGTATTCTTCTCATAAGGATACATCAATAGTGCAGGTTTGGAAGCCTAACCCCAAAGGATGTGGAGATGGTAAATCAAAATGAGCATTTTAGATCTACTGCTAGTTCAGTAAGAGCTCAAATTCCTCTTGCTGATTAGAAATGCATAGTTCTATCAAATATCCAAAACTCAACTTCATATCTTGTATGGTCTTGCTGCTGTGCTCAGTTTTGTTGCCAGAAGGGATTTTTCTGTATCTGAACACCATATATGTGAAGCCCTACATGGATAGCTAATGAGGTGTGAAGCCGCCATAACATCAGATGTCAAAATGTGGCAGGTAAAAACTGACTCACTTTTCACAATACCAGGAAGAGTAAGGGTACCAAAAATGGAAAGTTGACATCTTCACTTCGGAGCACTGTACCCATGACATCATCGTATAAGCACACGTACACGGAATTCCGTATAAGCTTACATCCGCATACGCTTCGGACCGCGAGGATGAACAGTCGTAGCAAGCGACCCAACGTAGTCATTGTTGGTGCGGGATTTGCTGGTCTGGGAGCAGCCCACAGGCTGTGTAGACAGCAGAGTTGCAAATTTGACGTGACGATCCTGGAGGCTGCATCAAAAGTCGGTGGTCGTGTCAGCACGCTTCCATTTTCTGAAGGCTATTTTGTTGAGTTGGGTTGCACATTCCTGTACTACTACCCGAAGAATAAAAGTCCATTACCAGAATATGCCATGAAGAAAGACCTTACTAGTAGCTTGAAAGTGAGCAGCTCTGAAATTGAGTCGGAAGAGTCCACGGGTAGCACAATGTATCTCCTCAGCAATGGAGATATACTTCCTACTGAAACAGTGCTACACTACCAGAATATCTACTTCCAAATCAGAAATGAGCTTGACTACCGCTCAGGAACTGGTGATTGGAGCTATATCATTAATCAAGGAAGCAATTGGGCAGAATCTAACCCACATAAGCCAAAGGGGATTGGTTACAGTGAGTACATCATCAACCGATTCTCTTCAGTCACCAAGTGTGATCCAGCACACACAAGTACAACCAGTGTTTGCAAACCAATGCATATCTTAAATCACATGCTTACATACGAAGGGTTTCTGTTCGGTGATAAAATGTCAGAAAATGTTGACGTGGTATCATTTGCTGACTACATCGATGATGATTCACTGTCCTACTTGAATATCAGCAAGGGTTATCAAAGTATCGCTAACGCTGTTGCTAGTGAAATCCCTGTTGAAAATTTTCACTTCAATAAAGAAGTCCAGTCCATCCACTGGTCTCCAAGGGCGGATTCATCAGCAGTAAGAATTCTATGCACCGATGGAACCACTTACCAAGCCGATCATGTGATAGTTACAGTTTCCCTGGGTATACTGCAACAGAAGTGCAGTCCACTGAGTTGTAAGCCTCTTTTTGACCCACCACTGCCAGAAGACAAACAATCAGCCATTCAAAAGCTTGGAATGGGTCAGGTAAACAAAGTTGCCTTGGAATTTTTGAAGCCTCTGTACAGCCACACTGCTGGTACCTTCAGGCTGTTTTGGCTTGAAAGTGAAGGTAAATTCCCAGAGAAGTATCCATGGGCTACAAACCTGTATGTTATAAGTCGCATAAAAGACTCAAACATGTACGTAGCCTGGTTCGCTGGTGAAGATGCCCAGGCAATAGAAGGGCTTCAAGACAGTGAACTTACGGAAGGAATTTGCCTTGTCCTAGAAATATTTCTACAGACACCTATTGACCGTCCGATTCGAGTTGAGAGAAGCAGATGGTGCACGGATCAACTATTCCTTGGTAGCTATTCCTACAATGCCATTGGAAGTAGTAAAGTTGATCGTGAGATACTTGCGAAGCCAATAAATGGCTCAACACCACTACAGCTTTTGTTTGCTGGAGAAGCAACACATACAACACAGTTTGGTACCACAAATGGTGCATTTGAGACTGGAATAAGAGCAGCAAACCAAATTCTTCAGCTATATGAATAAAACTTTTATGCACATTATTTCCATAAGACTTTATTAGTGTGTATGTGTATCGCTAACGCTGTTGCTAGTGAAATCCCTGTTGAAAATTTTCACTTCAATAAAGAAGTCCAGTCCATCCACTGGTCTCCAAGGGCGGATTCATCAGCAGTAAGAATTCTATGCACCGATGGAACCACTTACCAAGCCGATCATGTGATAGTTACAGTTTCCCTGGGTATACTGCAACAGAAGTGCAGTCCACTGAGTTGTAAGCCTCTTTTTGACCCACCACTGCCAGAAGACAAACAATCAGCCATTCAAAAGCTTGGAATGGGTCAGGTAAACAAAGTTGCCTTGGAATTTTTGAAGCCTCTGTACAGCCACACTGCTGGTACCTTCAGGCTGTTTTGGCTTGAAAGTGAAGGTAAATTCCCAGAGAAGTATCCATGGGCTACAAACCTGTATGTTATAAGTCGCATAAAAGACTCAAACATGTACGTAGCCTGGTTCGCTGGTGAAGATGCCCAGGCAATAGAAGGGCTTCAAGACAGTGAACTTACGGAAGGAATTTGCCTTGTCCTAGAAATAGTTTCTTCTGTGCCTGACTGATGCCAGCTCCATTGCTGGTTTCGAAAGTTACTACTCACCACCTCTATGTGCAGACTCTACCACATGCATTCACACCTCCATTAAACTTTTCTTCTGAATTGTCCTTACAATTTATCACCAAGTATACATACATACAAAAATTATATTCAATCATATACCAAGGCAAAATTCATCAGTTGTTCATCCTGCGTCTAATGCAGTCATGTCCACAACCAGCAGGACATTGAACATGGTATCTATGCCACTCCTGAATATGTTGTAGGTGACCACCATGTCCACACTCCTGACACCACACAAACAGACCCCTCACAGTCTCGTGACTACAGCAAGAGATAAACCACTAATAAGATTTATAAACTACCAGAAGTTATGCTCTAGTCTTGTTAAGCTGCATAGTCCAAGTATGCAAGAACTCTGATGGACATTGCCCTTATGAGGTATGTGATTTTGGCCTCCGGGAAACTCCCAACTACGTATATAGCTCAAGGCAGTGAGGCAGACCAAGGCTAGCGGGAGCATAACCAGCTATATAGCTCACTTATACGTAGACATCTGACTGCAGTGACAAATGTGCCAGCAATAACCAGTAGGCCATTCTGAACACGGAGGGTATGCAGGCTAGCTGTATAGCTAAGGATAATTAGGGAGTTGTAAAAATAAAATATTCTAGCAGACACATATTAAGTCAGGGGGCTGTCTACTAGAACAGTAATGAGGTATTATATAGCTACGTACATGTATTATTATACCGCATGGTGTGCAGCTGCATGTTTAATACAATATGTGAAAGGTATTTTCTGTGTGAAAAGGTAATGGTTGTGCTCAGTCCCCATAATATCCTGTCTTGCCTTGTCTTGGTAGTTTCTTCTGTGCCTGACTGATGCCAGCTCCATTGCTGGTTTCGAAAGTTACTACTCACCACCTCTATGTGCAGACTCTACCACATGCATTCACACCTCCATTAAACTTTTCTTCTGAATTGTCCTTACAATTTATCACCAAGTATACATACATACAAAAATTATATTCAATCATATACCAAGGCAAAATTCATCAGTTGTTCATCCTGCGTCTAATGCAGTCATGTCCACAACCAGCAGGACATTGAACATGGTATCTATGCCACTCCTGAATATGTTGTAGGTGACCACCATGTCCACACTCCTGACACCACACAAACAGACCCCTCACAGTCTCGTGACTACAGCAAGAGATAAACCACTAATAAGATTTATAAACTACCAGAAGTTATGCTCTAGTCTTGTTAAGCTGCATAGTCCAAGTATGCAAGAACTCTGATGGACATTGCCCTTATGAGGTATGTGATTTTGGCCTCCGGGAAACTCCTGGGCCACTAGGAAAATTATCATGGCCAGCCAGGTTATTGCTCCCGGATTCCTAGGCCGCTCCCTACTGTCCCCATTATGCCTACCATGCTGCTGTTGGAAATATCTATTTGTAGAGATAGAATCAGTGAAAGTACAATCTGATTAGCAAAATACTAGTATATACGTATCTCTTTGCCTCCTGAGAATATGAATACCATGCATAATACTCTTACCAGACAGAGCACAGGCTGGCAACTTTGTCACATCTGCGACACTGCCACCCATGTTTCTCCATTAGTTTGTTACAGTTACCACACCCAGTGTGGTATGCAGTAGACTGCTACAAAGGTGCAAAATTAATGCAGTGGTTACTATGTCAAGCAATTACATTGCAACAGTAAAGTCTGCTATACGCATAGTCATAAGCCTTTATAAGCTATACCTGTCATTCTCGAGTATTTTCACAACTAACAAGACTGATACAGTTGCTTGAGAGCACTGCTAAAGTACCACATTAGCAAGTAGCTAAACCTGCAAATTGTCTACCTCCTTTCTTTCTCTAGGCTACAGCAATAATGGCTGAAGCGATTACAATGATCCAAACACAAAGAAGCAGCATTTGCTCCAGGGAATTGCAACTCACACCATAGCGTTCTCAAAGAAATCAAACTGTCTTGAACACTCCCAAGCGAGTATTTGCCATTTTACGCCGTTTTCGTTAAGAGTACAATAATGTAACAGAGGTTGCCTACATCAGAAATTCAACCTCCATGACCTCAAGCACGGATATCGAGAGCTGTTGCTGTCGTCTCCTGTCGCAAGCAAGCAAGCAAGTGAAATCACATGAGATCCAGTATCTGTTGAATCCACTTTTATAGAGCTGTTTTTAGAGAGGTATTTGTTTTTGTACAGATGCAGCATGCCTTCTGCTAGAATGATTAATAAGTACTTGGAGTATGCTTTATCATAAAATTGAGTTTCTCTATGTCATTACGAGTACAACACAGAGATACAACTGCTAGACCATACTAACCTTGATGATTTGGAGTCGGCACCCCTTAGCTCTCACTGCTATGCACTCCTATGACGTACGATCCCTGCCCACATTGCCCTGCAGTTGTTTGTGGTGTCCTTTGAACCATCTCCGCTAACACTCCAGAATTAAGTAGTGAATGAAGTATTGTCGTACACCATGTACTTCACGTGTAGCTACAGCTATCAAGAGCCTATGATCTGAGTATGCATGAAATAGTCTCTATAGCTACAAGCTGCAGCTTTGCACTACAACCATTGATACTTTTCTCCCCCCCCCCCCCCCCCAATAAACATTTGAAACTAGAGGTATTCCAAGGACATATTCCCTGCACTCCTGCTGGTACACCAGCACAGGAAGTTGGAGCCGTATGCGGATGTACATGGACTTCCATCTACATACGTTTAAGTGGTGGTATTAAGACTCTGTAAAGAGCCAGTGGTGATGCATTTCGCCATCAACTTACAAGTTTTGGAGCAGAGATTATCACCAAAGAAGATGGCTACAGATACTGCTGTCACAACGTGTAAAGAGTTGGGATGGCTGTAAACTCATTTGTAACGTTTGGAGACAAAAATTACCTTATTTGAGGCCAAGAACCTAGTTACAAAAGACACAATTTTAGAATCAGCAGGCATAGTGTGTTCATTTGGCATAGGAACTGGCTTTATACTCCCTTGCATGTAAGTGCTATGCTTGGTTAAGCTCTGGCTACTTCAACAATGTCTCAAAGAAACTGAGAAACAAGAAGATAGACGATTTGCCGGTTTAGCGACTTGCCAATGTGACACTTTAGTGATGCTCTCTGACAACATTAACAGTCTTTTTTACTGATAAAAACACTCGAGAATGACAGGTATGGCTCATAAAAGCTTATGACTATGTACATCTAGGGCAGAGTTTTGAACATATCACTTTGTACACATTCAATGTGGCGGCCACTTTTTTCCGTGCCATCCATATATATGGAGTACTACCGTACTTCATGATAGTGCCAATATGTCAACATGCATATAGCAGTCATTATCAGGGCTACACATACAAACCCAGCTACACTATCAGTTCGAGTCAGTAGCTAGGTTTGTATGTGTAGCCCTAACGATTACCGGTGTATGCATGTCAAAATATTGGCACTATTGTAGTTTGCTTGGTTGGAGAATAAGCAATTTTCAAATAAAGAATCTGCACTGTATTATGGCAAACAGGTACCTGGCTCATTTCGTTTATTACTGACAGTGGACACAGCTTGATGACTAGAGCTGCCACACACCACAGTTGATGACGCATCAAAAGATCTGTAAGTGGTAATACAGTAGGCACAGATATAATATAATACACTGCCAAGCTACAGACTAGCTTCAGAGAGGACCCAGCTTCATAAGATAAGCTGAACATACTCAATTGATAACTTCAAGCACAAGGCATAAGGGAATATCGCAGACATTTGTTGGCACATAAACGGCAAACAATTAAAACCGATTCAAAAGTCCAACTGAACTGGAGAACATTCTGTCTAGTATTACATGTACCATCAAATAAGGAAGTATGTATGCACATTACCGTAAGTCTGAAAGTTTTGAAGACTAACCAATATAAGATGAAAACCACTGTTCCATTGTTCTGTCATCAACCAGGTCTCTCCCACATGCTGTCAAAACTAGCAATACAGATACAGTGGTTTGGACATCACCCTGTGGATACAAGAATGACAACAGGCAGTGAAATGAATCCAAAAGACTTCAATAAGCAATGAATTGTGTTTCTGGGGTGATATTTTACATCACACCAGTCGAATTACAAACTAAAACAAGGCAACATGTTGTTCCCACGCCAAAGCATTTTCAGTCCTGATACAGAGCCGTAAAACTTTACAATGATGCAGGACCCAGACCTCCACCGCTCCAGTCAGTCTCAGTTGATCACTGAAACCCAATCCAAGATGGCTATACCCCAAAACACTGTGTATAAACTCAGGAACCCATAACCCCGTTTCACCGCACTCATAAGCTCCTAATACACTGTAGCTTTAGCACTGTTAATGTATTTATGAGCCAACTGTTTATATGTTGATATGTTGCATAAGTTGTTAGATGCGTGTGCTTTAATGCTGGAGTTGGGAAACTCTATAGGTCTTTTCATGTGTCGTGCTTTAGTGATATTAATATCACCCCACATCATTACACTACATCACAGACCTCAGTATACCACAAGCTACACATACACTGCAGTGATTTATAAATGCTGAACAGGCCCAGTAAACATGTCCGCGAACGAACTCAATCACATGGTAAGGAGTAGTACGGAGGCAGTATACAGGTATAGTAGAACTATAAACTGTCTGATTTTTGGTTTTCTACAACTGAAAAGGCTTTCTAACCAGTCAAGAATAGCAAAAATACCTGTAATTTTTTATCCGCTAGGATTATGGTAGCTGTCTTTACCATAGAAATTTGGAAGCTCCTCTCTCCTAGTAGCTGCTCGATTTTTAATCTCAGATCTGAGATTCAAGGCCTTTCAGAGGTAAACAAGACCGAACAATCAAACTAACGATCACTTTACAGGCATCTACATGGTAAAAAACCATCAGCACCGGCTTAGCCTCGTTCCCAGACTCTTCTGAAAGCACCACCATCTTCAATTGTATGTGTGCAAAGAACGATAATACGATGATAGATGGAGTGATATTGCGGCGTAGTATCTGCTAGTTTCCAAAGCCCCAGCAATCCTGGAGCATGCACAAACAGTGTGTACCAGGCTCTTTACTCCGCCCACACAAGAGCCTGGGAACAAGGCTAAACATTACACCGAGTGATGTTTATTGGAAAATCCAAACTGTCTGTCACCTATCATATTTTCCATTTTTACTATGAATACGCAAGTGTAATATGCCTCGCGTGGCTACCAGAGGCATGCATAAACAGGTAGTTGCTATGTGTTAAGGCTACACTACTTAAAAAGGACTGTAGAAAAAAACTGGTCCTCAAAAGTCGATCTGTAAGCTGTACCACGTGTATTAACATCATTATTTCCTGAGAGGCATGGCTGCAGAACTTTTCCTGACATCATCACACCCCGGGTTGTACACAGGATGCAGACTGGGGCTGGGGTAGCTCCCGATGCATACCGGGTTGCACACGGGATGCGGACTGGAGTTGGGGTAGCCCCTGATGCACCCCGGGTTGCACACGGAATGCAGACTGGGGCTGGGGTAGCGCTGATGCACACGGCGCCGACTATTTTCGTGAGTCAGTGAATAGCTGAACAGTAATTCTGGAGCAAGTACAAAAAACGACTGACATCCAGGTGAATTATGTCTCTATCTACAAGATTTTCTGAGAATCAGCCACGGATACCATGACAGAGGGACTGTAGTGCTTGAAACTCACGTTTGCATCGCTCAATCGTGCCGTCCGTATCCAGCACTCATATATCTGCTTATACAACAGGTACACAAACTCTACTAACCTGGGAGCTGTAGTAGGCCTTCCTTGATAAAACTATGTGGTAGACTTGTCCAACTCTCTAACACTTCGTGCGCTACAAGTTCAAAGACAGCATCCATGTAACTGCCAGAGACACCGTTTTGAACATGTGCCGTGGCCCCCCAGGCAAAACGTGAGTTACATCGGGATATATATACCTACATCTAAATGCTGGCTGAAATTTTGAGCCCATAGGTCGCGATTAAAATAGTGAATATAACCTTATAAGTGTCTGTAGGAGCATCCCCAGGTAACTGTAGTGTACCCAGGTGTACCTTGGGACACTACAGAGGCACACAGGCACTTATGGATATTTCATGACCCTTAAAGCTGTAGTTAAATATAGATAGCCAAGAGGTATATTAGCTTAATATTACAATGCTAATTTGTATTTAGATACAGTAGACGAAGCGTTGAGGAATAAGCAATACAAAGTCTTTGATGATGGCTTGAATTATAAAGTAAATTGAATCTCTATAAGTCTTTTTGTAAGGAAATAGAATTTAAGAATTACTTGCAAGGGGTATGTAGGCGATCCAGGTACAAGATTAAAGCCTTATTAAAGCCAATCAAGAGTTTGTATTATTAAACTGGGATACTAGGAAGCAGAAATTATGCAGTAATAAGGACAGGGTGTCTTTGTCTGCAACACATATCCAAGGCTTGGCTTTCCCTGCTACAGGAGAGCAGAGATAGGCTGTGCTGCTTGAAATTCACATCCGTATCAATCGATCTCCCTTGGTAAAACATGCAACAGATTTGTGCACAGATCTCTGACTGTTCATACACTTAAATTTAGATCGCATCCATGTCACTCAATAGAGACACCACTGTAACACATGCTTTTTTTACAACCATAATTTTTCACAGAGATGTGCGTACCCTACTATATACAGACCCAAGGGAAGCATTTGTCTCGCTAGCATGGGGCTTGCATAACGGAAATTCACTCCAATGCAATTAGAATATGTGACGTAATAATATTCAATTTTATAAGGGTACTGCCACATATAGTACTGTTGACACCCGAGTAATGCTTTATGTAATAGTTATATCACGGGCACGAGGTCTGTATCAGATTTATTGCACTGGAGCCCAAGGGCCGAAGGCCCGAGGGCTTCGTGCAATAAATCTGATGCAGACCGAGTGGCCGTGATATAACTATTTTATATCCTGAGGCCGTCGATACTGATTGGTCGGTTATAGCGTTACTAGGGAGCCTTGGTAACTGTCGTGAAATGCCGAGTTAAGATAATGGCACAGTATTATAGTGAGTCTGTGATATCTCCTGGTCTATATAAATCTGATACAAACACCATTGCTGATCACTGACTATTGTATATACTTTGAAACTGAAAGACTAACTTGTAGCTATACTGCAGCACTCTTGTGTATATTATATAATTATGTACCTTCATGCAGTCTCTCTAATATGTAGCTATTCACGCAATTTGCTCCAGGCTGAAATATAATGCACTAGCTGGCATGCTTGAGGCAAAAAGATATCGCACTGATATGCTTGGTAGCAGTGCATTAGCTGATTTATTGCACCTAGTAACAACATAGCAACAGGATATAAGAAAGAATAATACAGGCTGTGCTTGTGATCCACTCACGCAAATACCCGGTATAGGAAACAGTGGAAGTTTCCAATTTGCACAGCATTACTGCAGAGTACATGACACCAATATTTTCCCCATTTCTTGCATTTATGCTTATATGTATATTCAACCACATAACTGCTGAGATGGACAACACCAAAGGTACGTAGCTAATACTATCACAAAGATTGCTGTATAGATAATGTGCGTTTTGAGTGCATTACATGATTTATGCCATGAAGGGTGCAGTCGAGAGGGTGATACAGCATCGAGACCGCAGCCCAAGTACCATACATCATGTAACGCACGAAAAAACGCACACTATCAGTTTCATCATGATGGCGGGACCAGCTTGAACTAGCTAACTCACTACAGTCTCATTTGACTTTGACATCATCGTTGCTAAAAGTATCCAGGTAATCGCTAAGTGTATTCCATGCAATGTATATATGATTGGCCAATGCCGCACAGATTACTAAATTTGAACACACCAGCTAGCTGGTGGTTGTACTGTAGCTATGGGAGACCTGGCGTTTGTATTTGCTCATAAAATCGATGTGGTAAACTATTGCTCTCTGTCTCAAAGTCTGTGCCTAGTTTTGTTATGCTTCCGTGTGTGTGTGTACGCAGCCATGCTGCCATCCTATCATTTTGTGCCAAAATGGCGCCAGGCTCAGGCTACTAAGCAGACCTCAATGCTTGCTGCAGTTGCTGGGAATATTGCTGCTTGTACGTATGCTGTTTTGAGAGCTGCATATTGGTGCTAGGTAGCCGCTTTTATTGTGTCGTGCCAAAACGACACATTTTAGCTTCTATCATGCTCTGTATCAAGTTCAAAGTTACTCTGTAGTTTGATTCTTCCCATAGATTTGGCAATTCCTGTTAGGCATAGTGGACAGATTTATATTTATATAATACAGCATGTGTGACTCTATATGGGTCTTATTGCACAGGCGGTACCTTTGATATGCCCACGCAAGTCACAATTATGGTATCAACCTTCTCATATACGTAGCTTAGGCAGGTGTTTTTTTCTCATACCGTATTCTACGTATTATTCGCCCATGGGCGGGCCACTTAAGTGCTACGTGAAAGAGGGGGGTGGGCGGATAATACGTAGTTTGTATAATCGCGATGTACTAGTATCCGCCCACTCGAATGCGTAGCAAATGCGCAGTATGCTAAGCGAGGTTACAAGGTAAGTATAGCATATTTTAGCCAAGTATGGATGCAAAATATATTTTTAAAGCTATTATGGAAGCATGCAGATAACTATTATCAGCTAAATACTTAAATAGCTAGCTGACTTACCGTCGGTATTTCAATTAAAGCACATCAAAGATCGAATTTTGCCGCTCGATTCTACTCACTGTCTTGAAGTTTTCGGTTTTTAGTTATAGATTTAGTTCACACGGACAGTATAAGGGGTGGGCGGATACTATATATGTAAATACCCTCCAACATAACTTTTGGTGAAAGAAGGGGATGGGCGGATAATACATCATGGGCGGATAATACGTCGAATACAGTAAATTTATTCATCAGCCTTGGACAACAGACTAAATCAATTCAATATAAACGTCAATGGGCCATGAGACAACTATTTGCCTATGCCTAATACGCATGTGACCACGCCTTATATATCAACACATGCTTCGCATCACGCATTGCAAGAATAGCCTGAAATTTGGACAAGCATACTACAAAGAGGCTTGAAGCATGCATGTACCATGTGTAAAACCTAAGATGTAAACATTGCAAGATAGGCAGCACAATCAAGGGAAGTAAGCAGTTAAGGGAATTGAGGATTTAATGCTAGTTTCAAGCAGCATAGCCCGCCTCCATTCCACAACAGACAGCTGATTCTTGGCAAGTATACACTCTGAAGGTCGATATCTGTACTAAACACTATAGCTCAAGAAGCACTCATTGTTGGTAATAACTTCATGCTCCACCCAAAACAAGAATTAAAATTCCTGGGAAGCTCTGCCTACACCTGCATCTTTGTTCACTTAAGAGTATCAGTATGGTCAAGCTTGATACATTACCTGTTCAGCATAGAACTTTAACATCTTCCCAATAGCTGGAGAAAAATTCCAGGGAGGTTTTACCTACAAAAAAGAGGATTGCATTAAGCACCCTGAAAGGGATCTGTAGTTTATCAGTCTTACCACAGAATTCTGCTTGGAGTATGTTAGTCCTTCCAACAAATGTGGTTTGATTGATGAACTGGACTCCACGGCACTACAGAAGTGAATCAGAGAAAGCAGCAATCAGAGCAAGCCTGGTACGTTTTGTTTAAGACATAGGGTAGACATAGGACAGATGTATGTAATTAACCTGATGACTGGACACTAATCTAATCTACTGGAACTTTTATCACGTGTGTGATGCAGAAGGTAGAAGGGTGGTAGAAGGATAAAATTTTGCGTGGCCAAGGACAGCTGCAGTTCTCAGACAAGGCAGCGAATCTACACTTCTTGTAGTTACCCTTCGGAGCCCATTTGTACCACAGACTGAGCGCTGAAACACTGTCACCAGCAAGAGGCAGAGAAGTGCAACAGTCTTCCGAGCGGTCCTGCCCACGCGCAAGTATGTCAGTTAAATCATGTGAGAAAAGTACCAAGCTCTCCATTGTGAAACAAGCAGAGAGCCTGCAGCTGGGGACGAGGCTAACTTCTTGCTGGACCTTGTTCATGTACAGCAGCAAGAGTGTAGCTGCTGGACCTTGTACATGTACAGCAGAAAGAGTGTTGCTGCTGTACATGTACAAGGTCCAACAAGAAGTTATAAGAAGCAGAGTTTCTAATTGCTTCAAAAACTACACAAGCAAGGTAGCTGTCTCTTTCTCAGTAATATTTGATATATATACTTCAGGGTTCTCCATTTCAAGCTCCAGGCAGACCAGGTAGCCTCCAATAGGCGGCCTTTCTTCCCTTACTTATAATGTGGTCATCGGGTGGCTACTGCACTCTGCCAGCATCAGCAAATTGGCCTCAAGGACTTTGGATGATTGCAAACACTGACAGTGACTGCCACCAATCATCAGGTCTCCCAAGCTAAAGAGCTCTAGTCCTGAGGCCAGGGAGTGATTACACTGGTCGGTATTCAACAGGACTCTGATGATACATGTACAGTAGCTAGCAGTTTGCCAATTAGTGGTTAGCATTTGCAACCGCCCCGAAACTAAATATGTATAAATGTGCAATTGATAATAGAGTGCAGTAGCCAACTGATGCGTGGCTCAGGGTTAGAAATAAGGGATAAAAGGACAGTCTGCTGGCGGTCTTGTCTGGTTCCAGCCACCTGAGAGCATTAATTACATTTTACCAGCTGGGCACGCACAAGTGTACACCTGGAGTAGGGGTGCGCGGATTATGCCGGCATTAAAATGAGCATAATAGGTATGCGAAAGCATCGAGCTTAATGCGAGCATAATAGGTAAATTTTCTGAGGAAATTACGTCATTTTATTAGAGTTTTGCGGAAACTCAGCCACGTGGTGAATCTGGTGATTCCGTGATGGCGACGACTAGCAATCTTAGTGCTGTTAGCGAGAGTCAAGCGGCTGGCAGCAGCTTACAGGAATCTACTTCTTCACCGACATCGCTACTTAGCCAACTTCGAGCCTCTATGCTATCTGTAGGTTAGAGTAAATGAACTGCGAGACACTGGTGTGAAGCCAACTCGGTTAACGCGATCAGAAAGGCACACAGAGAGCGAGTAAGTTTTCGGGTACGATAATCAGGAAAGCTGTTTTGTTGATAATTTAATAGGGGCGTTTGATGAGCATAATAGGTAGATTTTTGAAGCAGTGCAGCAGAACATAATCCGCCTACCCCTAACCTGGAGACCGCTTTACAGTCTGTACTTGCTGCAGCTTAACTAAAGTTATAATAAAGAAGGAATCATCCTTTACCATAATCACTGGAAATTATTGCTAATTCTGGGTGTTTCAGATAATTATGTGATATTTATACCACCTAGGGCCATATTTATGAACTTACAGTGTTGCAGCTAGGTTGTTTGACTGACTTTACTAAATTCTAAGCTCTACATACGTATATTTGAAGCATTTCGAGGTGCTCCAAACTATTATCCAGCAAGTTTATTTCTTGGTTACAGGAACTCTGTACAGATGTTTGCCGTTCATTTATTATTTTCCCATAGCCCAAGACTAATGATGAGAACATTAATTAACAAGCAACACTAAATGCACATACAACCTTACATATATCTCCATTCAACATTATACAGCTCTCACCTATGGCTAGTAGAAACGGCAGATGATGCCTCATGATCAGGGCTGGGTGCCCTAAAGTGATTGATGAGAGGAATAGGCCAGTTGCACGTAAGCAACGGAATTTTAATTAAAAAATTAATCGTACACAATGTCACAATGGTCCAGGAGTACTCTGGTTGCCAGCCAAAATGTATGGCAGTCAATGGGAGTGTGATGTCAACAATGCTTAAAATTCCCTCTATGCGCAAACTATACTGTATAGTCCAATTTAGTGATCAGTGGGAAAAACTACAGACCTTCGCACACGTATTTGATTTTTTGCTCAAAGAGAATTGGCCAAACGGTTCATGAGAAAGAGCCAGTCATGGACGCAGATTGATCAGCATGAGCCTGAAGTGACGGTCTCTCCAGAAGATATCCCTGGAGCGGACTTGTGTGAGCCTTATGACAAGCATACAGTCTCTGCCCTGTGCTGGTGGCTACTAGCTGTGCAGAAGAATTAACTCACGTCATTCGTTCGAGTACTTCCACACACGGAACACTCATGTCCAGTGATAATGCACAGAATTTGCTCTTTCTCAGGAACACCTTGGCCAATTCTCTTCAAACAAAAAAAAGACACTCAGTGCGAAGGTCTGAAGTTTTCCCCACAACTCACTAAATATAATTTTACGGTTTAGTTCACGCAAATTTTAAACATGCTGACCTTGCACCCCATTGACCTCAATACATTTTGGCTGGCAACCAGAGCACCAATCGTGACATTACACATAAATATTGCATTCCTTATTAGGTCCTTAATGCAACTGGACTACTATGGCTAAGATCTCATTTGTATCATTTAAAGCTGATGTCATCAACAAACTAATTAGCTATTTATCCAGATTCAGTGAACCACTTTCTTAAGGTATTACATACAATAACGACTAAGCTCCAAATCTGGCCTGTCAAAGTTGAGATTTATAATTCCAGCATGGACGCATTGTCCACTGTTCTCAACAATGTAGTGCAGCTCTCCATCCTTTATAAGGACTTTCTTGGCTTTTTTTGGGACAATCTGTTTGTGGTTCTTGTCACAGCCCTCCGGGTATCGGTTATGAGCTATACCTGCTCTCCCAGCTCCCTTTCGCTGTCCTTGTTGCTATCTTTCTCCTTCACTTTTGGCATATTGCTCATAGTGACTTGGTTGCGTGCCATTGTTGTCTTTGGTGACAGCTACTTAGTGATCGTCATCTATATTACGCATGCACAAACCATTTTCCTCAGAAATTTTGTCCTGCAGCAGCTACTACTCACCCCATATCCTCCCTTCCATGCACCACATTCCACACCTATAGTTATACAAGGACATCTTCATTTTTCGACATGCACTCTATCTTCAATCAACAGCATAGCTGCGTACCTGGCTCGATGCACCCTTTTATCTAACTTAAAAATACCACAGGATGTACGTACACATCACAACAGCATAAATCTATAACATTCTGTCATCTCACGTAACAAGCACCATGAGACCTGGTTGGGAAAAATTTGATATACATAGGGATAGGAATCCGTATGTATTGAGGAGTATTCCTACCTCGTTTGATTGCTTTTTGGGACTCCATCACTTTATACCCTTTAATTTCTTTTGCAACTTACAGTTACATATACAAGTAATTAGCTAACCTTTGCACAATATCATGTCTCAGTTGGAAGGGCTCCGCTGGAAGCTAAAGAACAAGGTAAGAAATGTACACAATTATTTTATCAGCACATTAACCTAAGGATATGTGTAATAATTTCTACTAGCTGAGCACACACTTCACGTATGCACCCATCTAGTGGGTTGGTTAGTTGTTATTTTTTGTAACAGGTTGATTCACGACCCGTCTCACCCCGCCCAGGTAGTGATGTATGGTTCAGAATTAGTTGTTATTTTTGCAATAGGCTGGTTGTGCTCGCCCTGCCCAAGTCGTGATTCAATACACATCCGCTTCTATTCGCCTGCTATAATTTACACTTGGCAGTGCGACTACCCTCGATACGTCAACACTGAGATAAGATCAGTGCACTTAGGTGACTGCTAGTGCACTGAGACTAGAGCAGTGCACTGAGATAACTAGTTTTGCATTACTTAGACAGCGAAACAGCAGTAGATAACGACAAATACAAAATTGCCTTATCAGTAGTGTCACTGTAAGTTCCGTTTTAGTAGCTGTACATTAAGCACTTGAACTCGTATATGCCGTTTATTGCTTGCAAGGCATGCATAGGGGAGGCCTGGAAACTAAGAGTACTCAGCTTAAAAAACATGCTAATCTGCTCCACAACTGTACTGTATGTAACAAGGCCGTACCTGCTGCTGAGTATTGACTTGGATAACTATACTGACAGGTCGTTAGATATAAATTATCAATCTTGTAAAAATTGTTTTCCCAAATCCTATTCAGTCTTTTACAGATTAAGTGAACATGCAAGGTGTACATAAATGAATTTTTCATGTCAATAGTATTGATACGAAGAGGGTCAGTCAGTTGGTCAGTCACTGTATATACTAGTGCTTACATGGTATTCCATGCAGAGGGCCTCGTGGAATCGAATTTCATTACGCTGCTCGGCTGGCTGTTCAGCCTGTCCGAGGCTTTGAGAATGGTGGTCATCACTTTCCTGCTGCCTAATCAGCTTTACCTGCTGTTGATGAACCTCCCACCGATATGTAGCCTCCTTAATCACTGCTGCCTCTCTGCAGGCGACTCCATAGTGCGTGCTCTCCTTAGCTCGGTGCACTGCACATGCAAGCAATGCTGCGCCCACAGGAAATGTGTTGGCTGCATTCCTGTAGCGTTACTTACATATGTACATACATACACACATACGAGTCTCCATGCAACATGATTAGTTGCCTCACTTCCCGCTCGGCAATTAATCAAAAAAGCCAGAAATAGACAGGAGGTGTCCTGTAAAAACCTAGACTCTGACTTAGGAAGTGGGTTGGTATAATTACAGCTGCACTTTAGTGACTGATAGAGAAAAATAGGCTAGTTTAGGAAACAAATCATAATGGCCTAACCAGAAATGCTAAGGGAAAAGGAGGTGCATATAATGTTAATGATAAGTATGAAGGAGGGGTTTGATAGTTAGGTTCTCACATTACCACCCACTGACCAGATAAACCAAGAAGTACCAAATCCTTTTCAATCACAGCAGTCTTTTACTTTGCGGTGACATAATCTAATTGTAAGTACGCATTTCTGCTAATTAACACCCAGTTGTATAATGATTGAAGACCCGGTACATGGAGGTTCACTCCACTAACATCTGTTCCTCTATGCTCTAAAGGCTAGTCAAGAGCTGTCCGTGGATTTCTGAAATGGTCGAACAACTCCTGATTATGCGCTCATCGATGTAATGCAACCTGAACCAGTGTGGTCACCAGAACTTAAGTCAAGAAGGGATAGATAAATGCGCGCGAAAACAGTGGGGGAAAAAATAGTCTAGTGATCCGGATTCAAACTCACAACCTCCCATGCCAGAGCCCTACAATTTATCCCTGCACACCCATTCTTCAATTGGGTGGTGAGGCTTACAAATGCGTATAGCAGAGAGCAATGTTGCCCAACAGCATAAGTTACTGTATTGGTCACTAATACATACATGTAAATGCCTATAACATCACTCGTCAAATACGTAATGGCCAAGAAGGGTGCCTGGAGTAATCTAAGGGTTCCCAAGTTTTCAAGAAGGGTTCTGTACACTTCAAAAGAGGCATGCAGACCAGCCTGCTTGAGACAGCCAGCAGAATGCCTAGCTTGCTAAGCCTTGGTTGGCAAGCTGAATAGGTTTATGTTTGGCAAGCTACAAAATGTATCTTCACGGCTACTGGTACGTAGTATATTTTGTAATTTTAGTATCATTGCATAAGTTTGTAATTTTTGTACTGTTAGACTTGTCTACATCATAATGTTTTGCGATCACAATGGCAAAATGACACAGAATAACCAACAGAAATGGCATGACATTTTAGCTATGTTAAAGTGAGTAACTTATTCATGCTAGAAGGTCTGACAGCCCAAGGAGCTCAACACATCTTGGTAAATTTGCCAGTTTCAGTTCATCCATGGTCAAGTAATGGATTACCATCAGTGAGCTTGCAATCACGAGTTGTTTGACCATAGTCTTTGGTAAATATTGAGCATGCGGGTGGTGAGATCACAGTGTACACTAGTACACCATAGAACATACATCACTGTACAATCGATGCACTTCACATGACAAAATGTCCAAATCTATTCTACTTTTCCTGGGGAGTATAGCCTGGGATGGAGGCTATATCAAGGTCTCCGTGTAACTGCCCCCAAAACACAACCAACATCAGATATATACCATCACATCTAGCAAAAAGGAGGCTATTAGTAATATCCCGACTTTCCATAGATTCTGGGATTAATTCTGGGGATACTGATCTCAACATCAAACGTAACAGTCAGAAAATAGCTGAGCTTACCTCTCCCCAGCTTTGCTGTGGCTGCTGCACCAGGTTCTGTGAAGGACCTACATCAGAATCCTTCTCATCATCCTCAAAGAAGTCAATATCTACGTAACAATACAAATACATAGTCTTTATTGCATACATATGACTGAACATCTGTTGACTTACATCATAAGTAAAGGGTGATCGGCTGTACTATTAGCAGTACAGGCCTGCATAACATGGATACGTACAATAATCAATTGGCTAGCAGTATTTAAAAGTATGAAAAAGGCTTGTTGAATCCAGCCATACTGCTAATTCAGAGAATATAGCACCTTCTAGCAGCGTAAACGCTACTATTTTCTCCACTAAACTAGCCATCCTACGAAGGTCACTCATGATTTACAAATTGCGCATGCATACTACGCAATTTTGAAATTGGCACGCAAATTTAGAATTTTTAAATTGTGCAACGCAATTTCTAGATTGCACAAATTTTCAAATTGCGCGGAACATATATTTAATACGCTTCAGACATGTCACAGTTCACTGGGTAGGGAGAAGAAGACACGTCACAATCATAAGGCTAGTCAAAGTCCACCCATCCATAGTTTCAATATAAAAGTGCAGCTGTTCACTAAAAATGATGAAGATACGATGGCTCACTGTTCCCAGATTGCTATACCGAAGCCAAAGTAACACAAAAAGTTTTTTGAAATTACAAAATGAAAGTCAAATACATGCCTAGTTAGAATAAAAGAACAGCCAAAACTCATAACTGCTAGGGAAAAAGACAAAAGAAAGGTCACATGATGGGAATCAAACCCAGGTTCTCAGCTTGCATGTGAAAGGTTAGGCCACTGGAAGATCTACGCTTGGCAGTGCCTGTAGTAGTTATTCATATACACCCTTAAATCTTTCACATGAAAGTTTTACTTCGTCAACAGGAATGATGGATCTCTTCATACTTTCATGTAGCTGGTCATAAAAGGAACAAAGTAAAGCAAAGACAGTCATGCAAAACTAGCTACAGAGAAAATAATACAAAACAGAAAACCAAACATGCTTAGGCAATTGAAGGTATGTATAATATCCAACAGATTGAGTGAAACAACACATACTAAACAGACATGTACGCAAAGATTACAGTAAGAATAAAAACAGGGGTGAAGGAAACAAATAAAAATGGCTTGCTGTACATATCAACAGAAGTTCACATAGCATGTAGTGTTGTTATTGTTTCATACTGGGCTGAGTTGTGCCTCGTTGTTGACAAGGTCGATGGGGTGAGTTGACTTGACGACATGGCCGCGGGAGGAGCGGGCGCCTCTGATACACTGTATGGCAGACCGTAGAAGGGAGAAGGAGATGCGACGTCGCAGCCAGCAGAGAGTTGAGCTGTAGGAGTGTCCCCATTTATCTGCTAAGAGGGAGGCTAGCCTTTTGTAGAACGTTGTACACTGTTTGGCCATTCCCCCTGTCGCGGAGAACACCAGAGGTGTGAAGGTTGAGTGTTCCACCTCTAGTATGCGCTGCTCGTAAACACGTTTTTTCTCAGCTTCATGTTTCCTGTAGCAATTGGTGATGTTGGTGTTTCTGTTGGTGGGAGCATGGGGGTTGAACACCCTAACATCCAGGTAGGTTCTCTCAAAGCGGCCTCCCCAGAGACCATTTGCTGCAATGTCGAGTCTTGCCCCATCAGCTGTATTGGAAGATGCCCTGGGCAAGATTTCGCCTGTGAGTGGTTGTAAGTCGGGCTCAATCACAACGTCATGGCACACTTCAGTCAGGAGGTTTGCTGTTACCTCACGGATCTCGTTGTGGCGGGCTATGGGTAACCCTCCTCTCTGGCAGGAAAAGGCGTGCTCTACTGTGAAAGTGGCTCCACATTCACAGTACATGGGAGTTCGTGATGGAGACCACCCGTATCTGAGTGCAAGAGCATCAATGAAAGCGCCCTTATGCAGGCAGAACCCAAATTCCTCGATTGGTAGGGATGTCAGCCAATTTGAGGCTCCCCTCTCACTTGCGAGCTCCATTGCCCTTCTTCTGGAATTAGAAAGGGTAGGCTTCACTTCCTCTGCCGACTGTGCTGCTAATTGGCGTCTGAGTTGACGGACTGTTGACTTGGCCGCAATCTGGTCTGCTTGACACTCATGCGTGTATTCTGTATGTTGTTCCAAAATCAGCTTCACAAGTGGCTCTGAGATCAATTTTGAGGAGGAATGCTCCGTGTCAGCCATTGACTCTGGATTACACAGCCCCAGACCTCCCAATCTAGCTGGCAGTGCAAACAAGTTGCGGTCGGCGTCGTCGGGAGGGGGGTTCCCAGTCAGGGAGGGAATGAATTCCGATCTTATGATGTTCTCCAATGGTTGAAGGTGGTTACTCAAGTTGGGTAGAGTGCGAGACAGGTAAGACCACTTACTCGAAAGCCCATGGTTGAGTGAAACAACAGACTATTCCAGTTCAGTCATAAAATGTACCACTGCCTTTAAAATGGGCGTGCGCTTGGTAGTGATTGAACGACTTCAGGTAACAAGCTGCATCCTCTAAGTAGCCACTACCATTCCTCCCTTTAGTTTCAAGGGACAAAGCATTCTTATTCACACCTTGAGTGTACAGTGTGCATTCAGTTCCATGTAAACGTATCTGCCAAGTACGTAGGAGGGAGCTTGACTGTTGATGCAATGATGCACCTGGCTCAACACAGCAATATACCTTCGCATTTTCAGGGTTGTGCAGCCTAATGCCTAGCTATCTAAGTGATCTCTGCTAGTGCAAAATGGCAAAATCGTGGAGGAGCATTTGCATAGCAACATGGTCACTTGGGCCATTATTTCATACTATAGTACAGTAATCCAGGTAAGAAGTACAAAGGTCTAATACAGTATCTTTCCGATGCGGCTGGGAAGATATGTCCCAGCTCATCTGATGTATGCAAGACAAGCAAAGCTCTTCCTTCGCACTACATCAACGTGTTGTTTCCTTTGAGACCCCTATTCACCAAGATACTTCATTGTCTCCCATTTATGCTCCACTTCTCCAGTGCGAACCTTGACCAGATCAGCCAGCCCCTGCTTTTCCTGCCAGCATAGGATCACTAGCTGTGTACTTCAGAGTCTGTGGTGCCAGGAATTAATATTGCATTGGTTTGTGGAGGTTCCCAGCTTGCCAATGTGGCCATGAAAGTTTTCAAAACACAGATAAATACACCAAAAATATGCCTAATGTAAAACAAAAATACAAAGAGGATAGAACACAACCCATAACGCGTAAAAAGAGCACAGGCCGAAAACAAAGGTGCACCTAGTTGAACCCCATTTGTCCATTGAGACTTATGAACTACTGTTAGGCTTGTTTCTAAACTCTAGTGATGTATGCCCTGAATACAAATGAGACATACATCATTATTATCAATTTCAATTAATCCAGCTGTGGTTGTTTAGTACAGCTAGTACATATTACGTCCATATTAGGTCAAACTTCTCTTTTTAGGATGCATAGTCTACCTGGATACAGTGAGGACATTCTGGGATCAACCTAGGATGACCAGTAGGGTTCCTTTGGACTGTTGAGGACACTCCTGGGATCTGCTCAGCATGACTAGTATGGGATACTCTGGCTAATAGGCACAGTGTACAGCGACCAGGGGTCCTAACGTAGAATGTCCATCAGAATTAACCATATGAAGTGAGGATACTCCAGACCAGGAGCCCATAAACCTTCGCTGCGCTCATGGGCTCCTGTCCTGACAGAGGCCAAAATAAGGCTTAGGAATTGTTTGGATAAATGTCCAAGCACATTCAATTTTGGTCTGCTATTTTTACCAGCCAGGCGTGCACTTCATGCACGCCTGGCTGGTACTAAGATGGTTTTACGTTTTTGTGTCTGTCTGTTCGTCCGCAATTATCACGAGCACTAAGTTGTGTCATTCCATTACTATGCCACTATAGCCACGAGCGCAGTGGAAGCTACTGGACGATGCAGGCTCAATAGGCCAAGGTAAAGATTAGTTTTGCGTTGGGCATCCACAGTACACTTATGAATCCCAGGAAGAGATGATCTGAGGACTCTCATGCATCTTCAGATATAGGTAGGCAACTTCAAACATGCATGATTATATCTCTGAACCACTGTGTATATACCAGGACTTACCTGCACTGACATCACCTGCATTGTTCTCTTCTGTCTCTTCTTCATTGTCATCTTGGATCGAATCTTATAAAAAGGAGGAGAGGGAGGAATCAATTTCTTGTAGAAATACATGCACAATAGAAGAGTGCCTCGTTATAACATAACAGGTCAATACATACTTATATCGAGCGTGACCATTCTGCCAATTAATATATAAAATGGTCATCAATACTTTAATCTTAGATCTGTACACTTATCACAGACGTGACATTGCCTAATTGGCTCTCACAGACATGACATCATCCACCACAAGATCGAGAATACATGAAAAGTCCGTCATCTGACCTCAACTTCGACCTACAGCTTGATAGACACCTCCGAGAGTTCCGAGCAAAGCAAGCGAAGTGGGCCTCAAATGAGCGAAGCAAGCCTGAAGCAAGTGAAGCAAGTAGCTGAAGTGAGCAAAGCGAGCAAAGCTACTTGTATAATTAATCCAAATTCTCACATACATGAGGAAATTTTATGCCCAGATAAATGTCTCATAGGTGTGGCAGGAAGGAAAGATGGACCATATGTAATACTCCACTAGAAAACTTAGGTAGTTGGTGGTGTTGAAAAGAGGGACACAACAATAGCAGCCACCCTATAATTAGGGCTATATAGGGCTGTAGAGATGACATACATCTTTATATAGAACTACATGTATTCCAATGTGAGGTACATAAGGGATATACATGCCATATAGGGCAGGATAGAATAATTTTACGTTAAATTAATAGTAGCCCATGCAGTAGCATTCAACATTAGCCCATGGAAATCACTGATGTAATAAAGAGTTTATTCTACACTGTTTCATTAGTGCACTCACAATGTTGCTCTGAAAAAAAAGCTCATTTTTAACAAGTAGTAGTCAAAGATGAATAAATTTGCAACAAGCTGCATTGCTGGAGTGAACCAGGCTACTAAATACTCACCTGCTGAAGCACTATACTCTTTTGCCACTACACCTTTGCAGTCAGCAAGAGTGGACTCTCTTCCAGCAATGCTCGGAGACTCACTAGCACCTTCAAGGTGGATTGAAGGAGGCTATTGGGAAAGATGATGTCAAGGGAGAATAATGTAGCCTTTAAACCAGTGTCTTACATATGTACATTACTTAAGAAATCAAACATTCATGCACCTTCTCCAGCTGATGATATCACCTTCCCTTACGATCCACAAAATGTTCACTGCATACTAAGGATACACATTTAACAGCCATCAAAACTACAGCTATTGATATACACTCAAGTAGTACATGTACGTACATGATAGAGGTTAATGTTACTGTATGCCAGAAAAGCTAACGACAGCAAAGATTTTTGTTTGGTATCCAATCAGCATGGCTGCCATGGAGAGTTTTAGACAGACTGTTACTTGCTTGAAACTCACACTCTCATTGATCGTCTAATGCTGCACAGCTATCCATCCATCTGCCAGCTGTCAGTACACACACGTATGCTACAAAGCTTGCAGCTGTAGTGAGCCTCCCTTAATTATAGACTTAAAAGCGTTCCAGTGCTACCAGTCAAAGACGGTATCCATATAGTTGTCAGGGTGTACTATTTAAATGTACAGTGTTCCTCTCAATAAGAGTAGATTTGATTTGATTTGTCTCAATCTCCTACATGTTAAGCTCTCAAATGTGGGTCATACCTACTGTGATACCACAGTATAAATGCAACATTGTTAGCTAAATATAGTTCAGCTGTGGAGCAGGCTAGCAAAGACTACTAAGGATGTATCTATAGTCGCTACTTGCCTTGTTTCCAGCCTCACCCAGCACATGTGCAATGCTGTGAAAAGTCCAAGCTCAGACCTACAACAGTTTCTAGCAATAGTGCTGATATAGCAATTTTGTAGTGCCTTCAGTTAGCATTACAACATCGAACAATAGTGTATTTATCGCTACCTACAGCCCTTTCACCATCTAGGTAATACAAAACTAGGTTAGTTTGATGTAGCTTGGACTGGTCGACTCTTGTCGCGTGGTTCAGTTCTGATGCAATCATTGCACACATTCATATATATCCATTTCATTGGATGAGAGCAGTCGGATCTATATGTACGTGAATATACTACTGTTCTGTATTCCCTTATAGATAAATATGTAAAAATGCATAAAAATGGACTAATGCTGTAGTAACGACAGAATAGAAGAATGTAGTCTATGCTAAAAATTCTGCTGGTACTACAAATCAACTGTTGGAACTGGACCTAGGGGGTGGGGCTGGCTTTGTCTAATGGGAGGAGATGCTCAACTGCACTGATGACAATGCCACTGCTCCCTAGCCTTTGAAATACTCTGTCAAGAACAGCATCAGCTGGGTCTCCATTCTTTATAATAGAGCTAACAACCATTTTTCTACTCCCAGGGTTATGCAGTTCTTTAACTATATCAGTATCCATAATTGCCGAGCGCCTTAGCGCGAGGCAACTAATTGTGCAGTGTGGGCTGAAATCTCAGCTAGCGTATATAGATAAATATATACCGTATGTGCGCAACTTCTGTCACGCTTAGGAATGCAATTAAATCTCTGGTTACGTTCCTTATACGTGCTATTACTATGTCTGTACGTTCCGTATACGTGTTATTACTACATCTGTAACGGAACGCTTCCGGCCACGGGGGCCACCCGGGGGACCAAGCACGTGTTCAAGATGACGTCCTGACCAGTTACATGGATGCTGCCTTTGTACTTCTGGCGCACAAAGGATCAGAGATCTGGACAAATCGATCACTTCTTTTTACCCAGGTAGGCTTACTACAGCTCCAACGCGATTAGAGTTTGTGTAGCCTCTGTTTCTCTCAGCAGAGATCTGACCACTGGAGACAGACGGTACGTGGATCGATCGCCAGCAATACGAACGTGAGTTTCAAGCAACTATGCTCTTGTGTAGCAGCCATAACTGGTCCTTGGAACTGTGTTGTATACAGAGACATTCCTCTCATCAAGGCCCATTCGTATAGTAGTAGCTTGTGGGCAATGCAGCTCCCAAACGTTCTAGTGGGTGTGGTTTTGTGCTAACTAACTTACGTCATACCTCTGCACGAGGCTATCTGCGTAATGCGTATACCTAGTAGTAGTACAAGCTTGAACCAGGTCTCATTCTTCTATTCTGTTGTTACTAACACAACTATAGCTCCATTGTCCAGGGTTTAGCAACATGCCTGTGCAGTTTATCCCTTGGCTATGCCTTGGGTAAAATCGCATCTGTGGAGGCACACTCATGGGCTCCCGGTGGACCATATATGGGCAAATATCCTTTGTGACATAGTCCATCCTATACACACGCACATGCACAGAAAAACGGAAAAAGTAAAGCAATCTAAGCACTAGCCAGGCATGTGCCCAGTCGTTAATAAACCCAAAGTTTTCAATGCACATGCTCAGTTTAGTCAGCTATTAGCTAACAGTTAAGGATCATTGCCACTGGCCACTGGAAGAGAAATTTTAAAACCAGGTTTTATACAGTTTGAAAACAAACACGCATAATCTGTACAGCAGTATGTTTTGTATTGGCCATATCTCATCACAGAAATTGAAACTTGAGAAACTTTACATACATTTTCTCCCAAGGATCACAATGACAAAACTTTTGCTTCTCAGTGACCCCTCCTTTACACCAACGCCTTAATTTTGGTATTCGTATAACTGCATGAGCAATAGGCAAGGTAATTGTATAGCGAAACGAGCGCAGGTTTTCTCAAATTGCACAAGAATTAAAGTGAATCTGTGTCAATCACATATCAGTTTCTGTAGCTACAGCCCTTATTGAACTAAAAATTGGTACAATAACAAAATGCATTTGATTATTGCACTCTTGTTTATACACTGCCAAAACTAAAGATTTAAGGGGGGAGTAATGAGTTAAGCTTCTTAAGTTATGTGTAGACAGGGGACCATAATACCAATATGGAATGTATGAGCTCAGCTTCCTAGTTTGTACAACCACCTGAGGCTTTGAGTGATAGGGATCACTATAGATAGCACTTGGGTAATGGTAATAGGAGACCATAAGCGATATCCAAGTGTCAGCTAAAACATTAACCCACAACTGCTTATGGAAGCAGCCTCACTGGATAGCCTACAGCCTTGATAGATGCTAGGTGACCCTTACACCATGGCCATGTACAAGTCAGGCCCTCAGACTCAGTACTTCCTGCTGGACTACCTACATGTACAAAAGCCACCATAAGGCCTACCTACTGTGCAGTTTGCTGTCGCTACATCTGCTATCTCCAAGTTCAAATTCAAGCAGTGTAGCTGCTGCAGTCGCCACGCTGCCCTACTGCAAGTTGAAGTGCTCCCATCCACCCAACCTTCTCAAAATATTCAACAACCAGACTGCAGGCTCACACCTGTACTGGCAGGCTACACCCAAGGATGTCGTGTACCCCCAAACAGATTCAGTAGCTGGCCTGAGGGGATACACACGCTTGAGTTGTCAACCACTAGCTACTGGGTGTCTCCGAGCCTAGCAATTGTGATTAGCAAAGCCATAAAACGTATATGTGGTAGTCCCATGTAGAAGTTGAATATTATTCTGTTGCATATTTGATCACGTCACTGCGTTCAAAGCGCTGTATCTCTGAACTTACATTAAGGCCAGGGCTCATATGCGCTGTGTAAACGCATCAATATCTGACGCACTTACACTGCGTGTATGAACCCCGCCCTTAATGGAAGTTCAGAGATACAGCGTTTGAATGCAGTGAAGCGATCGAAATACACAACGGATAATATTCAATTTCTACATGGGACTGTCACATATGTACGTATATGCCACATGCATGCATCTATAATACTGGCTAATTAGTACATTAATACCTGGTAGGTATCAAGGAGGGGCACATAGGGGCAAACATGCATCCCCTGGTAAAACTAAGAAAATGTATGTAAGGTTACATTCAGTTTTTGAGGAGTTACAGCCGAAAAGCAATATTTAGCACACAAAGAATTACACATCCGGACAAATCAATTGCATAGTTTTACCAAAGGGAGGCTCATTATATCTCCTAGGTTGGTGTAGCTTCTCTAGGTAGAGATACAAGTGCTGGAGACGGATGGCAGGATCGAGCCATATAAAATGAGCTGCATCCACCACAGCCGGTCTAGAACTCCACTCTCTCACTGATGCTTGGATATGTGGTACAGACAGACAATATATATTATTCCCCCAAAGGCCAGTCACTTTTCTGTAGCTTCTCCAGCACCACTGAAATGCACTGATTCCTGGTTTAGTTGTAACCTTCATGACTGGCTGGCTGGTCCGTAAACATAGGAAAATATTTAAGCCAGCACCCATACTACCCCGCCCAGCCCCAGCCCTTGCGGCATATTGTGCTTGCGTATCCCTATATTATAATCAACTACACAAAACAATTTATATGCTATAAGGTACAAACCATGTTGTCCACACACCTGTGTAGTGGAGAGCCTGCTCCCAGCAGAATGCCTTGGAGGTATATTGGTCTGGATGAGTCCTAGCCGGGAGCAGTCTGAGTTGCCACCACAGTACAACAATTTCAGGATCAACCAAGTCTGAGATACGTCCTGTTTCCCAAGATGGTCTGCCACCTGTGAGGTACGTATAATGTTATACATAGGCTGTCCAACTTGAACAAGTTGACAGCTTTCTAGGAAGGATCATTACAATTCACACATCTTCAGAGTTAATTATCACTAGTAGAGGAAGTTATAATAAGGGTGGTATGACTGCACCAGCGTAACCGTGCGCTACATATAACCACACTGCGAAGTGTAAATATGGTGGGAAAGCACACCTACGTATCTTGCGCCACCTACATATCAGTTAGCACACACACACTACAGAGCACTGTAGGGAGCACCTTCCAGACATCCTCCAGTTGAAAGTCGGCTCCCGGGTCATCCTCAGGAGAAACACAGACATTGATGAAAGGTAGGTCAATGGAACACTCGCAGTTGCAATAGCTCTAACTCTAAGTCTGGCCACCTAACTCGGTGGGAATATGCCCCATCCTCCATCACCATTCTACAGTTTTACAAGGACCTGCTGTCCTGGCGTGATTACATTGATGTTACTCGGCAATCTTCCCTACGTAGAGATCATGTCCCCTTCCCAGCAACGCATCACTGAGCAAAAGCATCACAACTGATGCCTGGTTCGCTGAGGACATGCAACAGCAGTCAACACAGTTCTCTAATCTTACAAATGCCAGCAAAACCAACAGCCCCAAATCCAGCACTGCTAACAAGCACAGCAAGCAAATGGATGGTGCAGTATACAAAAGACAAAACAAATTAAAGCAGGTCCAGAGAGAAGCAGAAATTGTCTTCTGTGCCATCTGACATGGAAGAACCTGTGGAAACCAGTGCTGACCCTCCAACCACTGACCTCTTCCTCCCAAGCTTTGGAAAAGAATGAGCATAGAAATCCTATCCGACTAAAGTGGAATGCAGATAGTGAACCAACTACACAAACCTGATAAAGTATGTCATGTCCACTGCCCAGAATGTAGTCCACACAGCTGCATTGCCATTGCCAGCGATTGCCATTGTTGCATTGAAGCAACTAACAGATACAGAAAGTAACCACAAGGCAATACAAAAGGATGAGTGGCAAATATTTAGGCTCTGTGAAATAGATTTAGCCAGATGTCGCACATGTATGAGCCACTGCTGTATGCGCCAGTCGTCACTTACAAAGTAAACAAGAATGGCCATTGCCTCTCCCATTCTGGTAGTTCCATCAAAAATCATCAAAATTTTCTTTCCCTCAATCTCCTCAGAATTTTTTGCAGATTAATAAGGTCACTAAGGGACCCACGCCCAGCAAGGCGAGTGATATTTTATTCTATTATTTCTGGGAAAGGTCCAGTTCATTCAAACGAACACCAGCTTTCAGAAAGGTTGCAATGACACTGATACAGTATACTTGACATTCACAAACTGCTAAGTGTTCTTGGTTAGTGTATGCCTTAAAATATTCATGTCATGGACTTTTTTGCTTCAGCTGTTCCTTGCCAGATAATTCTTACATGAAGACAAATGACGGTGACCATCAAGCCAATTTCCTCTCTACACGCAGTACCAAACAGGTTACTCCCAGAGACAGTTAAAGCTTCATCAGGGAAGTCTTTCACACGTTGCGTCGGCGAGATAGATATCGAGGTGTAAGTGTGGCTTAGTAAAGAGCGTCACTAGTTTCTCTTTGCTCCAACAGGAGGGTTGGTTTTCACTTTATGCTTCCTAGTGAACTCAGAAGGCTCTGGACACTTGAGGCCATCGAGAAGAGATGGCTTAGGGCTAGTAGAATGATACAGGCTCTCCAGTAATATTGTTCACATGGTCACAGGCAGCCATGAGACATACTGTTTTCATAAACCTTTCATGCACGTGGCAATCCATTTATTCCCAGGAAACTCATCACATATTCTGGAAATATTCTTCATTCTTTGAGCTACCTATTATTCTTTTATTATTCCAGGCATAATTTCCGTAAACCTAGTGCTAAGGTAAGCCTTTCTGAACATTGAATAGTAATACAAGCTGGTTACAATTTTACATTCAGGACTATTACCAAACTTTACCTTGTAGTTGTGATCACAGAGTTCGTGCACTGGTAATCCATGTAGCTTGTATGATTTGGCACAGTTGATGAAATGACTCATCTTGAGCTGCAAGAAAAATTATCCATCAGAATGGAAACATTACAAACCCAGGATCCAATACTACATTCCTTTATGTTGTCAGGAGCAGGAAAGCTGGTGGACAGCATGCAGCTACGCATACACAGTAGGTGCATGTACCAACAAATGTACAGCATAACATTTGTACAGTACCATAATTTCCTGAAAATAAGCCCACCCTTGAATATACACCCTCTCCCCCTCTTTTGCAAAAAATGACTGTGTGCCAGTCATTATTGTATTTATGTGCTGTATCAGCAAACAGGAAAGCCTCTGAAGAACTACAGTGAAATAGTGAAGACTGGCTTCACATGCACCTGCTGTGTCCTGTAAAGGCTTACCATAGTAGTACACTATAAATCAACTTCTGGAAGTAGCTGCTTTTGTGAAAAGCTCAAGAAGTCATTACAAGTAATTTCATGGTCCTAAATTGTGGCGATTCAATATCCCGGATACGTGATGATGCCTTCACGTACTGTGATTTTGCATGACAAAGAGATGGAGAGATGGGCATGTCGGTGCCATCCCTACAATGCTGGGAGTACTATCAAAGTCTACCAACTCTCTGATAGTACTCCCAGAGTTGAGATTGAATACAAATATTTTTACTAGTTTAATGTAAGACATTGTGGGGCGAGCCTGAGCCAGTGCATTATGTATACAATGGAACTGCATGTAGCATATCATTGATGCTGTGACTGAATCAGGTCTTGTAATATTTTAGTGATTGTCTCACTTGACAGGGCTCGTAGATACTGCAGTAACCACCCCAATATTACCCTGGATACTATTCTTACGAGACAGTCAGTTGTAGAAGTCTGAATAAGGGTGCTGTTGTAGTGCATCAACAACTTTGTGTTTGAATATTGTTGCCTTGATTTGTGCTGAGACCTTAGGTCCTATCTCTAAATACACTGAGGGGGAGGAGCCTTGTATCATGCTGTGATCACTTCTTTCGCGTCAAATTACAAGAGGCTGAACTATACTGTACAATTTTAATATAGAAAACTGTTGTACTACAAACCACTATGGTAGCAGACAAGACCACATCCAGCAGTGTTAAAGTCTAAGTATACGTAAAGACGAGGTTGAAGATTGTGCTCAGTAACTAGTAATTCTAAGTTAAATGTACCTGAAAACTAAATATTGGTTGGCACAGCAGTTACTGAAAGTGCTGACTCAGCAATTTCGCAGTGCATTTGTAGTTAACCAAAACAATTCAAAACTGGATTATTATCACTCTCTAACCCTTCTTCGCCATGTAAGCAACATAAAAACTAACTTAGATTGACGTACCTTGGCCTATTGGACCGGCAAACTTCCAGTAGCTTCCATTCTGCTCATGCCACAAACATAGTGACGTAATGTGCTTCGCATACGTAATACGCAAAATTAGAATTTTGCACTTGTATTTGGTAAGACGTACGTACCATAATATAACATATATTATACGGACACGGGGGCCAAGCAAAATCACTAGGTTTGGGGCTCGCTCAGGCTCACCCCAACTAGACTAACTACACTCCCAATCAAACTTACAAAATTACCCCCAAGCCAAATTGGTGTCACTTAATAGTACAGTACTATCACATCACAAATATTTCTCTTAGGTTCATCATTCACTTATCTTTGTCTATGTACGTATAAAAAGTAATCAATATTTGGATGACAGCAATAATCAGACATGCTAGTACTGAATGCGTAAATTACCAGAAGTGGGCGGGGATACTACAGACTCTTTGCACTCAGTTTGGTGTTTCTTAGTTGCTTGGTTCTGGAGCTATAGCCTTCCAAACTTAAAGTTCAGAAATAGCTATGATCGGACAATTGTATATACTGTCGGACTCCGTTCTCTCTGAAGCAACTGTCTGTGAGATTTCAGCATTGAGAAGCTCCATGGCCCTGCTGCTGCATGTCTAACATGTACTATATATTATCCATGTGCCAACGCTTCGCAATCGTAGCTGCCTCTAGCACTGAGGAGTGCTATTGAATGTGGAACAGGGTACGTAGCTTCTCTATAAATAGAAAGTGAATATCACCAATTTAATAGCGCAGACACCCCAAAATACTCTCTTTCACTAGGATATAGATATCATTGGAATGTATGGGTCCTCAGAAACACAACAGTGCAAGTCTGATGTTTATACATTGTGTCATTCCTGAGATAGAGCTGTTCTTACTGTTTCCCCTGAAATACTCTCTAGTGCTAGGATATGGATATCATTGGAATGTTACACTAGTCCTCAGCAGCACAATGGTACAAGTCCGATGTGTATACGTTGCATGATTCCCGAGATAGAACTGTTCTTCTTTGATTTCTTGTAACATTAAATGTGGTGCTGAAGTTTTTAGTGGATTGTCCATGCCAAAAAATGACAAAATCCACCATGAAATTATTTATAGAGAGAGTGACCCTGCTCCACATTCAGCAACACCCCTCAGTGCTTGAGTGAGCTACGATACGAAAAGTTACTGTGCAGCAGCAGGGTCGTGGAGCTTCCCAATGCTGCAGAAATTTTGCCAACCACTGCAGAAACAGGGAACAGAGTGTGACAGTACATTCAATTGTCCAATCATAGCTGTTTCCAAGCATTAAGCTGGAAGACTATTTCCACATAGCTCCAGAACCATCAATGAAGGAACACCAAACTTGGAACTCAGAGTGCAAAGGTCTGTAGTATCAATCAAAGTCCAGTAATTTACACATTCTGTGCTAGCATGTCCAATTATTTCTGCTGGCCAAATATCAATTACCTACTCTACATGAATTAACACAAAATATATGTACTCTCTTACATGCTCCTTGTCGTTTATAGCTTCCATCTTTGTGTGCTCTCTCAGGGTGCTAGTATGCAGCAGAAAGGCCTGCTGATATGAATCTGCTTCAACTTTACGAAACACCATGGGATGACGTGATGACTGAGAACTAGGACAGCAAGTAGACAAACTAGATATGATTGCTTGTCATGTGGCCAGAATACACAGGGGGTAGAAACTATGACAGATTAAACAATGGTCATACATACACATACAAAGACTCTGGCTGCCAAAGATACGTGTACTATGCAGCTGGCTGCAATACCTTACCATTGTTGTAAAAGTCTATACCCTTTTAAATCAGTATCAAAAAATCACACCCTCGGTTAAACCTGGGTTATATGAGCATACATTTCTAGGGTACTTGAATTGTCCAGTAATGCTCACTTCCGCACAGAGCTACAACGTACTACCATACTCAGTGTTAGCTCTGTGAGGGAAAGTACTTCCGCTGATATTTGATCAAAGCATGATAAAGCATAAACGTCACACACTGACAGGAAGCATGGAAATTCAAGATCTACACTCATTTAACCTTTCCGAGTTCTAGCTATGGGTGCTACAGGAGCGCAGAGTTACTGCTTGAAACTCACGTTCATATTGCTCAATTTGAGTATCGTCCGTCTCCAGCAGTCAGATCTCCGTTGAAATGGAGGCTACACAAACTCTACTTGAGTTGCAGCTGTAGTAAGCCTACCTGGGTAAAACGAAGTGATCAATTTGTCCAGATTTCTGATCGTCTGTGCACCAGAAGTACAAAGGCGGCATCCAAGTAACTGGTCAGGACGCCATCTTGAATATGTGCATCCCAAGTGCAGGGGTCCGAAAGTGTTACGGAGATAGATATATATATACACATACATACACTAGCTCAGATTCCATTCCCACACTGCAAGATTATTTGCCTCGCGCTAAGGCGCTCGGCAATAAGCTTCTGAGGTAATATCTATTCTGTTTAATGGTCAAACCTCTTTGCCTAGTAGACAAGACATGCAAGGAGCACTGATCTGTATACTGCACGGGCGGATCACAGGAGCGCACAGTGCTGTATTTTCCATACTTAACGTGCTGTATTGCAAATACAGCATTGTGGTG
Organism: Phakellia ventilabrum; assembly: GCA_963921505.1. Taxonomy (NCBI): domain Eukaryota; kingdom Metazoa; phylum Porifera; class Demospongiae; order Axinellida; family Axinellidae; genus Phakellia; species Phakellia ventilabrum. The sequence continues at coordinate 2,066,127 of OY997401.1, read as the reverse complement.
GGCGGCCAATACAGTACTGTGGTTATGGCTATCATAACTGAGAGTGCATTGTCACAGCTAATTTGAGAACTGTGACCTACATCTGGAGCCAGCCCTTAGCCTCATTTACAGACCACGCTATCGGACCGTTCACGCATGCACAAAAAATTTACAGAAAATAGTCAGTAAAATGTATCCATCACATGGCAGCGAGAAGTATGAAGAAAACTAGTAACTGGGAATAAATCTCTGGTTCTGATTTCTACAACTGAAATTGCTGTGCAACTAGTCAAGAATAGTAAATGGACCTGTAATTTTCTATCCGCTAAGAATTTGGCAGTTGTATTACTGCAAAAATTCGGCCTCTCTCCTGGCAGTAGCTATGAGCTGCTCAATTTTCAATTCCAAAACGGGCCTTCTATGCCTTTCAGAGGAAAAAGGATCGAAAAACAGTCACTTTCTAGGTACCTACATAGCGAAAAAAAACTGTCACTACTGGCTCAAAGCTTACTGTCTCCATTTTTCGCTTTTGTGACACGGATACATAAACGGATACATAACTGAACAATAAACAGGCAGTATCCATACGTAGTACATGATTTCATGGGGTATTTGGCACATGCACAAACAGTGGATACCAGGCCACTCTTTGGGGGCGGGGGGAGTGGCCTGAAAACGAGGACTTTCTAGTTTTCTGTGGTTCCTCTGATTCACCCATACAGTGACAACAAACCAGTTAAAGCACCATATACATTCATGCATCATGAAAATTATTGCACTCGGGGCAGATCTTCAGACACATACAGTGCTCGGCTTGCCTCATGCTGTATGTGCCTCTCTACTCGAGACACCAAGTTCCCAGTAAGAATTCAAATAGTGGAGCATGCCAATTCTGTTCTATCCATTTCAAATGCTGAGAACAGCTGGTCACTAAGGGAATCTAGGCAGGATTTATGGCATTTTTTGGCTTGCAAATCAGTGGGAAAACAATGTAGGAAGCACAGTAAGCTACTGCTGTTTGTCTCGGACTAGTTTTGCTGCATTTCTGTGTGTCTCCAAATACGACACATGCTGCCAGCCTATACTGTTTTGTGCAAAAATGGCTCTAGGCTCAGGCTAGACAAGTAGCTATCCAACTACTAGCAGTTCTTCATAGCTGCTATAGTTGCTGGGAGTGTTTTTACGCCTTTTAGCTGGCTAATATTAACACTTGTACATGTACTCATAAATGCATTTCGTGTAGAAACGATCGTGCAGAACTACGTGTTACACACGCAAAAGTGCATACTGCTGCAATCAAAAGTACATGGTTTAAACATTTTGTGGCACTCGCTTTTTGCGCGAATTACGCTTACTCATGTGTAGCATCACAAAAACTGTTCTCAAATATGTTAAAATTAATACCCGTCAAATCTGTTATCTGCTCAACCAGCTAAATTTTGTCACCTCAAATGCGACAGACAGGATAATCAAGCCTAGTGTGGCATAAGAAATGAAAATTATAATTACCTAGGATGTGTAGTCTTGTTCTTGTACGCCAAAGAATCACTACAGGCTTGGGCCAAGCAACCATCCGGACGAAATGACAAGCCCACTGGAGTCTGTATCCATTGTAAAGAAAGTTGCAGAATGTAGTCACTAGTATATACATGTAGTTCATGCAGTGTAGCACACAGCAAGGATCAAGCACCACTCCATGGCAGCTATGTATTACATGGAAGGGTACTGTGACAACAAACTAACACATATACTAAGTATAAGGTTTATCTGTTATTAGAAAATTTATGAATAATTCCATTTGATGTAGTGCACACTGATGACGTATCTTAGTAGCGAAGAAACCTAGCCGCAGGGGTCTTATCACCAAGACACCTGCACCATGACCCAATTCTGTTCCATTCATTTCAAATGCTGAGAACAGCTGGCCGCTGAGGGAGCTACGTGCCTGTTACTACAAAAGTTATAGTGTGAGGTCGTGTGTTACGAAGCGCTACAATCATTTACTGGCTGTGGATATGGGTGTGGCATGTAGGGGATTGCAGTGTATGTGTAGTTGGAAAAATGGCAAAAGATGTAGTAAAAGTATTGTGGCATACATCATTCCTACCTTGTTTGGTTGCTTTTTTGGGATTCCATCCCTACATGCTTCATCACTTTTGATTAGCAGGTGATATTATGTTCAGAAGTGATGTGAGGTTATTTTTTTGAAGCCAACCAACAATAGCAAAACTACAGCAGAGTCATCTACCCTCTTTATAGAGCACAGTCTGACAGGCAAAGATTGTACATGTAGGTCATAGGAGTGCACAGCACTGAGAGCGAGGCGGGTATTGACTCTGTTTAATGCACATCAGAAGTCAGCCTAGTCTAGCAGTTGCATTTCTGTATCCATTACACTTAGTCTAATAGCAATTCACTGTTATGATGAAGCACACTTCGAGTCCTGACAGAAGCTGGTCCACACCTCAGTCGTTGCAAGCAATTAGACCTAGGCTTCAAATTACTAAACACATGCTCAGTTGAGGCTTCCGGTTACGTTACTAATTGTTATAATGAAAATGGAGTGGAATGGTAAGCGTTCGCTTGGGAGTCCTAGTAAATCACTGCCGAAAACTTTGAGTTCTTTGAAAGTGCTCTGTCATGAATGCAATGCCCGAATGCAAACGTTGCTTCTTCGAGTTTGAATCGTCGTAATTGCTTCAGTCAATATTGTGGTAGTCCATTTGAAAGAAGAAACAATCATCAGAAGGACGATATGCCCATTTAGCAACTTGCTGATGTGGTGCTTCAGCGGTGCTCCATGATACAGCTGCATCATTCAATTATTACTACACGTATTTTACACCTAATAACTTAGGACTACATAGTCGGCTGCAGTGAAGCAGAAGATTTAATTGCATTACTACGGTGTATTGCACGCCATGATTAATAAGTTGAGGCAACATTTTATGGATGCCTCCGTTTAGTCAAGAGAGTAAATGTATATACAACAAAGAATGCACAACGTCATGTACCTTTCCAGGAAATCATTATGGTATCTTTGTGCATTTAAGTTAACAAGACTGATATTTCATATTTAAAAACCAGCCAGGTGTTTTTTTACACAAATCATTCAACTGAAGGTTGTGTTCAGCAACAGGTTAGTCTTAGCTTAATGCAGCTGTAGAATGGATCAGACAGTCTCATCATGTAACACTAGAGCTTCCAGCGAAAGTGCTGACACAGCAATTCGTAGTGCGCTTCCAGTTAGCAAATCTTGCCAAGACAGAACTATCATCGCTACCTACCCTTCTTTCACCGTCTAGGCTACACAAAACTAACCTGGCTTGACATACCTTGCATTGCTGTACGACCTGCAATCCTTGCTCACATTGCCTAATGTAATTGTTTGTGGTGATGTTTAAATAATTACTATATAGCCCTGCTAGCACTCCACAGTTGTGAATATTATTATCGTGGTGCATATACATTGTACTATGCCACTATAGCCACGAGCGCAGTGGAAGCTACTGAAAGTTTGCAGGCTCAATAGGCAATGAGGGCGAAGCAGATACTGACTCCATTTATGCACATCACTGAGGTTAGTCTGGTCTAATAGTTACATCTCCATATTATTTATGCTCATATAATATGACTGAATAGCAACTCACTTTTAGGATGAAGCACATTTCAAGTAGGACTATAATCGTCTTATGTGGTATCAGAGTAAACGGTCTAGTCAATGAGAGTGAGTGAACGGTCTCTCCGAAACAACTACAGTAAACGGTCTAGTCAACAGCCTCTTGTCGTTGCCAAGCAGTCCAGTTAACAAGAGTGAGTAAATGGTCTCTCCGGTAAACAATAGTCAATGGTGAAACTCTCCGTTAAAATTAATGTTCAAAAGTATGAGCTAACTGTGACACAAAGTTCAACCTAGCCTGTCAAGCTACACTGAAAAAAGTATATATCCAGCTTATAACATAACTGCAAACACTAATTAACCCGGTCATGAGAGATTCTGTATGTACGTATTGACTCTAAGCTCTGAAATGCTCAACCTAAGCCACATCTACCATCATAAAGATCACACAACTACATGCGAACACAAAATAACTGACCACTGTCACAAAAAAACATTTTTGAATCCCCCCCCCCAAAAACAAGGTACAGGAACAACACCACGATAATTTTATGGAATGCCATCCCTAGTATGGGAGAGCGGAGACGGGCTGTGTTGTTTAGGGTGGCGGGTCAACCTTGGTCTAAACTTGTGGACTACATAATTTGTCGTATGCTTTTTCCTCTCCAAACATATTTTCTTGCAGCAATAGTGGTATTGTTTTAAAGCTGAAAAATTGTTCTTTCTGAATATCTATATTATATTTCTTTAGGAAGCAACAGTAAGCAAAAAGAATTGGCACGTGGCCTTCTAAATGCTAAATATCTTGCTCAAAGATACTCAGAAAATGATAAAAATAAGCTGAATGTTCTTCCTATTGTTCTAATTGTAGCAACGCATACTGGGGTGCTTTCCTTAAAAACTGCGGTAGTAGCGCTAAAATTGTGCTCTTGTAGCCCATATAGTGTTGTTTAAACGGTGTATACAGCGTATAATTTATGTGTATACGTGTATAATAATTAGTCCACGCAAATGTGCATAGTTGCAGAGTCACTTCCTGCTGGTTTATACGCTTGCGAGTGTTTATATACCAGCTGTAAAACGTCACATGAATATCATTAGAAGGTTGACCCGCCACCTCAAAACTCACATTTACGGCATCCATGTAAGTCTGCCAGAGATGCAATTTGAAATACATGCCTTGTTTCCAGGGGCTGGAGGAATGTGACCAACAGAGCTTATACAGATAAATGATAGCTGAGCCTAAATGTTCTGATTTTATCTGCTAATAATTAACTAATTAACTCACCGCCCTTTCAGCTGGTCTCTCTGCCTCTGAGAATAGTTGTTGAATTAGTTTTCCATCCTTTGAGCAGGTTAGCAGAACCTGATCATTAAGCCATAGAAAATCTTTTTAGTGCATTAGGATTATATGTGTGCATGTGAGTGTGGATGCGTCAATTTCTGAGTGTGCAAAGTACTACATGATCTGTAATGTATATACAAGAACCCTGTGGTATGAGTAGAAGGCTTTAGATTGCGTACTAATGTAGTATGTACATCTAAATATACCTTATACATAGGTCTTATGGTAATTAAAAAATTTCCGTTTGATGTAGTGCATGCTAATTAGGTGTCTTAGTAGCAATGAAACCTAGCCGCAGGTATCTTATCCCGAAGATACCTGGCTCCCAGTAAGACACTAAATTGGCATGCGTTGTGAATTCATGCAGCACTCATTTCAGAGAAAGGCTGGTCGCTGAGCATGCTGAGGGAGCATAGGCAGGATTTATGGTGGTTTTTTTGGCTCACAAATCAGAGAAAATCAATACAGGAAGTAGGTAAGCTACTGCTGCTTTTCTGTGGGTAACCAGTTTTGTTGTGTTTCTATGCATGTGTCTCCATATATGGCACACACTGCCAGCCTATTGTTTTGTGCCAAAATGGTTCTAGGCTCAGGCTAGACGGGTAGCTATCCCAAATACTAGCAGTTTTTCATAGTTGCTATAGTTTCTGGGAGTGTTTTTGCCGCATTTAGCTTGTATTTGTATCTTGAGGGCTTGAGGGTAGCTAGCTCTTTTTAACAACACATCGTACCCTATGGCACTTCTACCAAGTTCTCTGTCAATGCACTCCGGAGGGAGAGGGACAACCTACCTGCTATAGCAACGAAGGACTGACAATATGCACCATTTTCTAAAACAGTTCGACACTTGCAACAGGTTTCTCCTCGGATTTGAATCCATCGGGTGACGTCATAAACACCTTGGCTCTGCCTTGGTATTGCAGTGATGATGTCACCCTTGGGATTCAAATCCTCGAAGAAACCTACTGCAAGTGTCTAACTATTGCCTAGTTACTACTTGCCAGTGACATCATCGGTGTGTTCTGTGAATGAAGCAAAGGGAATATAAGGCCTCCTGAAGTCCCAAATAGCAACCATGTTGTCCAGAAAGTGTGAACAGCTGGGAGCAAAAAAGTGATACAATAACCATGGCACTATTAAACTCAAAATGTCTCAAGCATCCAAAAGCATGGAAACATTCCATAGTTAAAGGTTTCTGTTGTCATGCGAGGATCATACATCATACCGGCATCTCCCCAAAAAACCCAACTTATGGCAAGTTTCAACAAATCAGAAGTGTCATAAGTAACCTTGATCCCAGGGTATGCTTGGCAGGGCAAGGGAAGCTTGAAGCACGGAGTGCAAAGAATAGGCTGTAACTACGTATAGAACACAGCCTGATGGCAATAATAGCATCAATATTATAGCTAGTGTAAACACTCGCTACTAGAAGAGACTATTCTTATTAATATCATTCCTAGTAGACATGATTCGTTCTTGAATATGTGTTAGCTTCTACGGATATTTCTAGCTGTGGCAGAAATCTCCTTCTGTCATTATCTCACACTGCAATGTTACTGTTGCATGATGCAGTCTGCACACGTGTACTCCAAGTATTATATATGAAAGCCATATCTAGCGCATCATCATTTAGATTAAAAAGCCCAGTTACACACATATACAATGTAAGTGATACAAGCAAAAGAAGATTAATATTTTGTGTCTGAAAACTAGCTATGCCAAATGCAGTTGTAGAATAGATCAGCTTAATTAGACTGTCTCATCTTGCACAGCTAACAGCAAAAGTGCTATCTCAGCATTTTTGTAGTGCACTTCCAGTTAGCTGCCAAACCTTACCAAAACAGGATTGTTTCTGCTTCTTACCACTTCTACGCCGTCTAGGCAACACAAAACTAAGCTACCTTGGCCTGTTGGACCAGCAAATGTCTGCGTGGAACCCCTGTGAAAGGACACCCCATCTACCCTGGTTTGGCTTAGATCCATTTACTTTAAGAACCCCCGAGATAAGGACACCTCCCTATAATGGACAAATAGTTAGGTACCATTGGTGTCTACTAAAAGGGGTTCCACTGTACTTGTTTCTGCTGCGCCCACAAAAATGACATAACATATAGCACGTGATAAGTGTGGACGAATAGACAAACAAACAACTATCTTGCACCACAAAATAGAGCTGTGTTGCTTTAGTTTTCTTTCTCATTCTTGATTGGTGAAAGAGCAATTAAACCTTCAGTATGCTAATCTGTACGAATATCTTGAAAATTAGTACATGGTATTCCTACTGAGTATTGCTTGCACTCAATTACCCATATGCAAGTTGCATCATGCACAAGCTACCTTGTTATTTGGAACCTTTGTCCTGGCCTCCATCTCACTCTGGCTACTGAGAACAAGGCATGAACGGTAGCAACCTCTTTTGCACGAGCTTGCTGGATATCAAACACCTGGAGAGTCACAACACAATTTAAGGTAAGAGGAATGAAAGGAGGCCTGAAATGTCTTCAGTAACATGCATGCAAGCCAAGTTCCTCTCCAAAGCATTTTGGCCAATTGCTAAAAGGTGTTGGCCATCTTTAATATAGTAAAGACTACTAGATTTTTGAGTGAACTATTTGCGGAGCATACACAATGTTCTTTGGTGTTCACTGTACTGAGTAACTGTATAACCAAAACAAATGTTATCCAGAAGTTTGCTGGTATGGACAAAAACCTTAGAATTATACTGCACTGATGTATACAGTTGTTTGCAACATTGTTTTAATATTACCATTTCTACTGGGTTTTGCATGTGTACAAAGAGATAACCTAAACAGCCTCAAGAGGTTCTAGAATGCACCTCAGAGCACGTAAAATTTCCGGGAGAAGGGGAGAGGGGGGCATGCTCCCTGACCCCCCTTAGAGACTGGAGATTGCCCAGGCATGTGGTGGGCTAGCACCCACCACATGCGTCGGCAATTCCCAATTCCTTCTATTAAGGGTTTAATTTAAAGAGCTAAAGGGCAACCTTGGAATCAATATAAAGTCCCGAAAAACATTTTAAAAATAAAATAAAAACATACAGGGATGGAATCCCAAAAAAGTAACCAAACAAAGTAGGAATGATACTACAATACTTTCACAGATAGCAGGCTAAGTCAGAAGACCAACAGGAATCCCAGAGCACAGCTAGGGAAGCCAGGCTATGGATCAGGCTTCAGTGAGGGCATTAACAAAAAGCAGCCAAGACTATATACAGAGCAAAGGGAAGCCAGACTACAGCCAGCTGGCCAAACGTGAGCTGTTGTGGCATCTATGGTTTCGGAACATTCATCATCAGTCTCAGTTAATTGTAAACGTTGATATTCCCATACTGTATACATGTACTGTATATCAAGCTATTTATTCCATGTTATGCATGTGGCACTCACTCAAACTCACCCCACAATATCCTAGCTAAGTATACAGGTCGTAAAAAGGACTCTCAGAAGTGTTACATGTACGTTCTTGAACTTGACAGCTGCCATGATCGTTACTTTGAAAACTGCTCAGATCAGAACACAAGACCACAAGATAGTTATTGCCAAGTGCCTTAGCGTGAGGCAAATAATCTTGCACTGTGGGGATGGAATCTGAGCTAGTGTATGTATGTATCTAAGTCTGTAGCGCTTTCTGTCCCGGGGGCCACCCAGGGGGCAAGGCACACGTTCAAGATGGCGTCTTGACCAGTTACATGGATGCCGCCTTTGTACTTCTGATGCATGAAGGATCAGAGATCTGGACAAATTGATCGCTTCCTTTTACCCAGGTAGGCTTACTACAGCTCCAACGCGATTAGAGTTTGTGTAGCCTCCATTTCAGCAGAGATCTGACCGCTGGAGACAGACGGTATGCAGATCGAGTGATACAAATGTGAGTTTCAAGCAGCAACTTAGCTCTCCTGTATCAGCCATAAGTAGACCTTGGAACTGTGTTGTTGACAGAAACATCCGTCTCCAGAAGGCCCACTCGTGTTGTCGTAGCTTCTCCAACAATTGTGTGGGTGTAGTTTTGTGCTAACTATCATTTGTCATGTCATACCTCTGTGTGAGGGCTTGTCTGTGCAATGTATATACCTAATCACAGGATCCATGATTGGAGAATAGCCAACAAAACATCACCTGCAAACACACTCACCAGACTACTTCTACAGATGGGGGCTGGCTTAATTGTGAGACTATAAACTGTTTCACCCTGACACACAGTAATTAATTATCGTAAAACCTTTATCATTTTGTCCCTTCCAGCTGACATAATATAGTTCTCTTGTTCGGGGTGCCAGGTACAGCAGTACGCAGGACCATTGTGCACAGACAGCTGCTTTACTGGGTTGTCACCACGGCGACGGTCCCAGATCTAAGAATGAAGAGTAAAACATAAATAGGCAGCCCTATAGCTACTTTTAACATAAAGTTACATGTAGCTTCACTAAGGTATACTTAGAACATGAAGTGGTACACTGGAGGTATAATAATTCTACACAAAAGACTGGAGAAACACCGCATCTGCTCTAATTAAGGCACTCTTTAAAAATACAGCCAAAAAGGTGCCTTCTTCGGGTCTCAGGGACATGATATGTGGAGGGGCATGCATGGAGTTATCCTGCTAGAAACATGCATGAACAAGCCAATAAACTGCCCATATGAAGAAAAAATCCTTGCTGCATTTATTTTTTGGGTTATATTCTTACTGCAAATTTTGCCACTAAAAATTTAGCAAAAAATACATCCAGCTTTTAAAAGCAAACTGTTTCAAAACTCATTTCTTGCCTGGACTCAGCTAGTGTTCACCCACCAGCATACATCGAATGCATTCACAATATATAGACTTGCTTTGCTTGTGCAATTATCTTACCTATAGCTCATGCAATGTCCAAGTCTTTGTTAGTACATCTACAATCAGCATTAGGCCTTACAGCGATGCCATATGGTATTATGCTGAGACAGACAGCAATCTTTATTAAATTTCATAGTCATTTACAAATTAACAATTGACTGGATATTGCCTAGACTTTTGCTTATTTTTGCAACATTGACACATTATACCATAGTTTAAGTACACACAACATGACTATGGAACTACAAACCAGTTCGGCATGGGTATTGTATTAGCATAAACATGGATTGGCACATAACATTAGGCACATTCAATGGAAATAGTATACACCTGAAGCATGCCATTATCAAAGCAGGCAGCAAAGTAGTCACCACTAGGTAGGGTTGGAAACTGGAGAGATAGAGATAAAACATTTACACTTGTTTAGCAACACTAAATAGAAGTCATAAGCATAGAAGAAGAGGGGGTGCAAACACAAGAGGAAAGGGAGGATCAGATTTAGTGAAGACAGTAGTTCAGTATCGGGAGGACACAGCAGCAAAAGAATTGGAGAAAAGATGATAGTGTGTGCTAAAGCAACAAAGTGGCGATGAAGAAAATAGGTTTACAAAATAGTAGGGACAGAACGTATTACAAATCATAAATTCAGAAATCAAGGAATTCGTTCTTAAAAGTTAGACAATTGGAATGAAAAGGCTACTAATATTAAGGTACAGGCAAACTGATACAGTGCAGTGACAACAGGTTCAACTTTCTTTAGTCATCTCCCTAAAGTACGCCTGTGGGCAATGAATTTAAGTGGCTCCTCAAAGAGGGAGATCGGCTTATATTCGATTGTTTTGATATTCCACTGATGTAAGCCAAAAAGCTGTACAGACATTATGACTGTGTCTCAGCTGGAGTGCCGAGACTAAAATCTGGTTTAATGCACTTGCCTCTCCCTTTAATCCTAGTCTACCTTACATGTACACAGTTCTGCTATTGTGGACATTGTGGTATATATAAATCTTTGTAGCAAAGTGCTTTTCGTCTAGTTCACATTATCATTAGATTTGGGCTGCTTATTTATTGTGCAAATGTCTTAGTGAAGTGACTGATGAGCAATATAGGTTCCTATATGTTGTTACAGAAATTCACTTACTATATAAACAAAGAAATACAATACAATAAGGAAACAAAATATACTACTTAGAATACGTACATAAATAAATGAGACATAAGAGTCAACTCTTAGCAGAAGTATCAAGTACTAACTGCAAGCTCATTTCCACACACTGCATCGCAACTGATACTCTCGGCAGCAGGAGAGTGGAGGGAGCGTGGTTCTCTAGTGTCAACCTTGAGGCAGCGACCCGGCTCATGGACAAATGCATTACATTTTTGCAATGCTCATTGCGTTGCCTTGATTTTCTCTTTTAGCCTTCCGTATTGCCTTGGAAACATAATAGTTGTTGATGATTATAGAATGTTCAACCTGACAATTGCCTCCTTGAAGCAAAACCTGAAATTAAACTTCTGGTCAACTGTCCTAGACATCACCTTGATTTCATGCAATACTTGAAAATTGGGCGACACATAAAAATATCCACAGGCAGTGTTTTTTGGTATGACAATGGTTGCAGTGCTATCCCTCGGTTCCCTCTATTCTCCACTCTATCAAATCATCAGCCCAGTGCGTACTTACCTTTACATCCCTGACACTGTCAGGACCTCTGTAGACCGTTACTTCTGTTTTTTGACGAGTGTCCTAGATAGAGTGGTGTGAAACATATATACATAATGAACTTCTCGAGAGTGGGACAAATAAAAGCCAATAGCGCTATACTATAGACTCGGGTTAATAAACGCATTGCACCTCCCGTATCACTCTATATGGAAAGGAGGTACAGACTCATTAAAAATGTGTACTTATTACAATATGGCTACACCGACCAACTAACAGATGCCTCTGAAGGTCCACAATCAAACCAAGACTGGCCCCACGTGCTTGGGAAGGCATGCAATGTACATTTACCATAATTATGTGCACTTCATAAACTGCAGTTAAGAACAAGAAGATTACGCACATGTATTAAAAATCTGCACTTATAATCAGAAGATGCGCTTATTAACCAGAGTCTACGGTATGGAATAGCGTTAGCTTGTTCACATTTAATTAGCTACTTTGCAGGCAAGCTATATAAAATCTGGTTGTGGTTTCCATAAAGTGTATAGGTACATGTAGTATGCAAGGCTGATTAACTCCGTTGCCTACTGATAATTACATACTGTTTGTACATTGTAAACCTTACAAACATAGTCATTGTGTTGTCTTGAGAGCCACTAAGAAGGCAATTGGGCTCCCTGGGATGAAAGCTCAGTTTGTTGACTGCTCGTTGATGAGAGCCCTCAAAAGCATGAGCTATAAAGAGGAGCAGCAGTATGACTTAGTACTTGTCAAAAAAAACACATACTATGGATACACAAGCGCAATATGTCTCACATGACTATATAGATACATAGGTACACAGTTGCTATACAGAAGCCGAACCAGATGGGACTGGGGCTGGGCTGAGTGAGATTATTTTAAATAACGACTGAGCCAGTCGCAAGAATAACAACTAAATCCGAAACCAACGCTGCAGAAAAAGCTACAAAAAAGAGACTGGTCTTCAAGAGATTGACGTCTCTATCTGCTCTCAAGATCAACTGTGACTACTATGGGAGAGTAGAGAGACAGGCTGTGATGCTTGGAACTCATGTTCGCATTGCGGGATCGTGCCGTCTTTCTCCAGCACTCATATCTCTACTTATACAGAGGCTACACAAACTCTACTAACCTGGGAGCTGTATTAAGCCTTCCTTGTTCGAAGATGGGTATCCATGTAACTGCCAGAGACGCCTTTTTTAGCACGTTAGGGTGACAACAGACCTGAAAATATACGTATATAGAAACACCAGCTGAGATTCTGAGCCCATATGTCATGATTATTGGCTTCGCTGTGCTCGGCAATCACAGTGGCCATGATTCACAACAGGGAACGCAATTTAATTATGGTTCAGTTGAGAAATAGTAACAGGAGAGGACTACCACTGTTGAGAATGTTGTGGTATTACATAACATGATACACTACTACAAGCTTGATGTAAACATTAATTGATTATACTTCGCTTACCCAGTTTGGATTTTGTTTGTTTGCTAATATCCCAGAGAATAACGCTGCCGTTGGTTGGTGCAGTAGCCAATTGCGTTTCTGTAGGTAGCAAAGGCAAGAAAGTGTAAGAAATCACATTACTGGCACATGTTACATTGATAGTTCACAGATACTAACTCTTGGACCAAAGTCATTGTGAATGTGGACATTGGTGTATTAGTAGTTCCTTTAAGTATGTATATGTGTGTACATACGTACTATCTCAGCAGTGAATTCAGCCTCATACCCACACTCTTCCCTCAAAAATTTGAAAAATAGGGGAGAGCCTGGTATCTTCTTTCATGTGATTCACTTATATGTGTAAGCGGGGACCAATTGAAAGATGGCTGCATTTCTCTACCTTTCTCCAGCAACGCTCAGTCTATGGCACCAATGGGCCCTAAAGATTAGCTACAAGTATCGATTTACTGCCTTTATTCAGTGTCTGAGAGCTATCTGTGCTCACCTATACACAATTAGGTCCTTTCTACCCCCTTTCTACCCTGAACGTCACTCACATAAGAAAGATACCAGGCTCTCCCCCATTTTTGGGGAGGGCCTGGGGACGAGGCTATAGTTGTCAATGTTTAAGTTGGCTAACATACAGAGTACATACCATCTTTAGGATTCCACTGGACGTCATTGCTACTGAAGTTGAGGTTTAGCTGCTTGTGGGGCAGGTCTCTCAGATTGGTCACAACTTCAAATTGATCAGGGCTAAGCTTCAGGATTTTAAACACTGGCATGCAAGAAAGTAAAATGAAATAAGTATTGTAAATAACTATACTGCCTTGCTAGGCACCAACCACGTAGACTGACGTAGCTATGCATAATCAAAATTAATGAGTGGATAGTAACAGGAGAGTAGTTCCACAGCCTAGGGCATACAATTTGAAATTACAGTAGCAAGCTAGTACCATTCTCAAATCACTCTCCTTGCTTGTGAAATAAACTTGAAGTGATAACAGTAACTGTTGGCAAGATGCCAAAAGCCTTACATTTCCTCCCAACAATGGCTAAGCGTGTTCCATCCCGGTTAGTACAGAGAGAGCTGCAGGGAGTCTCCAGGCCAAAGAGAGTTCTCTTATAAGGCAGTGGAGTCACACTCTCTGTACAAGACGAAAATAGTCATGTGACAGTAATCAAGTAAAAGACAATGCCAACATGATCACTCAACCCTGTCAACTCCGTTGTTATCTTCAGTGCTTTAGTGCAGGCCCACAACTTGCACTTCTACAGCACGGATTTATTATGCAGTGGAACTTGTTCCATTCAAAACATGTAAGCAGTGTAATAAGGCAAACATAATATATTTGATTCAGATGTTGATGTTTAAGTGGTATTCATAACAATTATGGCTACAGTGATCATGTGTACAATGCAGCTACCATTCTTGTGCATGCGTGAACAGTGCGTACCAGGCCACTCTTTGGCAGGCTGGGAATGAGGCTATACGTTGGTAAAAACAAACCCGCCCACAATTCAATGAGGGGAAATCTCTGACAAGAAGCTGTCATACCAGGTGGAGTCACCTTCGCTAGGCCACTTAATGATTGCAGAAAAGATAACAATCATTTGCTGCCATAAACAGTATAATATTTCACAATGCAGTGATGCAGCTGTACATCTGATTTTGTACTATCAGCAATCATGAACCACCAGTGTTGAGCCTTGATCAAACAAACGAGCAAGGTACTTTTTAGCCTCGTTCCCAGGCCTTCGCTCCAGCTTTCGTCCCTTGCAGTCGCTTCCTTCTTCCACATGGGGAGAGCCTGGAACGAGGCTAGGCACTTTTTAGAATGCACATTATAGTTGTCACATGTCAATGGGGGCTGTTAAGTCGCCTTACCTCTACTACTAAACACACTAATAATACAGACAAATCTTTACCCAGGCAAAAGGCATGTGACAAACTGCACTAAGTCATACTCCTTGGATTTCAGTAACAGGTGAGCTGGGCTCCATGACTAAAAATGAGGTGGCTATTAAGCAGTCAGACGATTCATTTTTATGCCTAAAGGGTTAGGTTTACTGAATTCTGCAAGCCTTACGACTGTTTCACAGTGACAGATGATATACAGAAAACATAAATTCCAAAGCTACTCTTGGCTTCCGAGATCACCGTAGAACCTACCATTGTAATAGCCTCTGCATCAGAGGCAACTACGGGCAAAAACAGTGATACAATTGCAGGTAGGATGGTGACATCAAATGCACAAGCTCTATAATTTCTGAATGTATGCAATTCCTGTGAGTTACATTCGACCTAACAAGATAAATAGGTATAATGGCCTTAGTCTCATGCCCTGACCATTATAATACAAGGGGCGGGTATATATGGGCACGAAAATAGTAGCAAATTATTTGGTAGGACTCAGCACCTACTACTACCTGTACGTGTACAGGCCTTATCCGCTTACTCTAAAGGCTACAATCTCTGGGCTCTGCTAGCTGTGTATACAGTATATTACGACATAGCTCTGTGTGTATTTGTCTCACCCGAATCAACTCGCTCTCTAGGCCTTCGTATCATCTCATTCGCGTCTGGCAACGGTTTGCCCGTTTGGAGTTGTGCATGGGGCAGTCTTCAGGCCAATGGTCAGACTACACAGCACAGATCTGTAACTAGTTGGTTGGGGGCCTACGGACACGCTACGGGCCGTGGTGCCGTTCCGTATCCGGCCACTCTATATTACTCTCAGTAAGTATAGATAACAGATTTGTATACGGATCTGTTACAGCATAGATATTCTGGTAGCTTCTTCATGTACATGTAACATGTCCTGAGAATACATGTCTCCAGTGGTTTCTGCTTGTCTCCATTAGTTTCTGTTGGTCTCCACCAGTCTCCAGTGGCACTGGTCTCTGGTGGTCTCCACTGGTCTCTAGCAGTCTCTAAGGGCCTTTGGTGGTCTCCGTTGATCTCTAGCAGTCTCGACTGGTCTTTGACAGTCTCCACTGATCTCTGGCAGTCTCCAATGGTCTCTGGTGGTCTCCAAGAGTCTTGACTGGTCTTTGACAATCTCCATTGGTGTCTGGCAGTCTCCACTGATCTCTGGCAGTCTCCAAGAGTCGCTGGTGGTCTCTGGTGGTCTCCACTGGTCTCTGACAGTCTTCACAAGTCTCTGGCAGTCTCCACTGGTCTCTTATGGTCTCCACTAGCTGGTCTCTAGCAGTCTCTGCTGATCTGTGGCAGTATCCAAGGGTCTCTGCTGGTCTCTGCTGGTCTCTGGCAGTCTCCACTAGTCTCTGGCAGTCTCCACTAGTCTCTGGTGGTCTCTGGTAGTCTCTAACAGTCTCCAATGGTCTCTGACAGTCTCTACTAGTCTCTGGTAGTCTCTGCTGGTCTCTACCACTCTCCACCCATTTCTGGTAGTCTCTGCTGGTCTCTAACACTCTCCACCCATCTCTGGGAGTTTCTGGTGGTCTCTGTAGGTCTCTTGCAGTCTCTAAGGGTCTCCACTGGTCTCTGGTAGTCTCCACTGGTCTCTGGCAGTCTCCAAGTGTCTCTGGTAACCTCCACTGGTCTTTGGCAGTCTCCAATGGTCTCTGGCAGTTTTTAAGGGTCTCTGGTGGTCTCTGCTGGACTCTGGCAGTCTCCACTGGTCTCTGACAGTCTTTTCTCATCTCTAGTAGTCTCTGCTGGTCCTCTAGCAGTCTCCACTGGTCTCTGTAGGTATCTGGCAGTCTCTGCTAGTCTCTAGTGGTCTCCGCTGGTCTCTAGCCATCTTCAGTGGTCTCCATTGGTCTCTGGGAGTCCCTGCTGGTCTCCGGTGGTCTGCGCTGGACTCTAGCTGTCTCCACTAGTCTCTTATGGTCTCCACTGGTCTCTACAGGCCTCTGGCAGTCTCTGGTGGTCTCTGGTGGTCTCCACTGATCTCTAGCAGCCTCACTGGTCTCTGACAGTCTCCACCAATCTCTAGCAGTCTCAACTGTTCTCTGGGGGTCTCTGCTGGTCTCTAGCAGTCTCCACCGGTCTCCGGAGGTCTCCACTGGTCTCCACTAGTCTCTGTGGGTCTTTGCTGGTCCCTGGCAGTCTCTGCAAGTCTCTGGCAGTCTCCGCCGGTCTCTAGCAGTCTCCACTGGTCTCTGGCAGTCTCCACTGATCTCTAGAAGTCTCCACTGGTCTCTGATAGTCTCCGCTGGTCTGTAACAGTCTCCACTGGTCTCTGGTAGTCTCCGCTGGTCTGTAACAGTCTTCACTGATCACTGGGAGTTTCTGTTGGTCTCCATAGGTCTCTGGTAGTCTCCACTGGTCTCTGGCAGTCTCCACTGATCTCTAGAAGTCTCCACTGGTCTCTGGTAGTCTCCGCTGGTCTGTAACAGTCTCCACTGGTCTCTGGTAGTCTCCGCTGGTCTGTAACAGTCTTCACTGATCACTGGGAGTTTCTGTTGGTCTCCATAGGTCTCTGGTAGTCTCCACTGGTCTCTGGCAGTCTCCAAGGGTCTTTGGCAACCTCCACTGGTCTCTAGCAGTCTTCACAGGTCACTGGGAGTGTCTGGTATTTTCCACTGGTCTCTGGCAGTCTCCAAGGGTATCCTCTGGTATCTGGCAGTCTTCACTGGTCTCTGGTAGTCTCCGCTGGTCCCTGGCAGTTTCCAACGGTCTCCAGTAGTTGTTGGTGATATCTAGCAGTCTCCATTGGTCTCTGACGGTTTTCACAAATTTCTAGCTGTATGTACTGGTTTCTTATAGTCTCCACCGGTCTCTAGCAGTCTCTGCCGGTCTCTGGCAGTATCCAAGGGTCTCTGGTGGTCTCCACTGGTCTCTGGCAGTCTACTGATCTCTAACAGTCTCCAAGGGTCTCTGGTTGTCTCAGCTGGTCTCTAGTGGTTGTCTCAGCTGATCTCTAGTGGTCTCTGCTGGTCTCTGGGAGTTTCTGGTGATCTTGGTCTCTGGCAGTATCCAAGGGTCTCTTGCAGCCTGCACTGGTCTCTAGCTGTCTGCATAGTTTCTGGTAATTTTCAAGGGTCTCCAGAGACCAGTGGAGACTGCCAGAGTCCGGCGGAGACCACTCTTATGGTCTCCACTGGTCTCTGCAGGTCTCTGGCAGTCTCTGCTAGTCTCCAGTGGTCTCCGCTGGTCTTGAGCTGTCTCCACTGGTCTTTTATGGTCTCCACTGGTCTCTGGCAGTCTCTGGTGGTCTCCACTGGTCTCTAGCAGTCTCCACTGGTCTCTGATAGTCTCCACCAACCTCTGGCAGTCTTTCCTGATGTCTAGTAGTCTCTGGCAGTCTCCACTGGTCTATAGGGGTCTCCATTGGTCTCTGGCAGTCTCTGCAGGTCTCTGGCAGTATCTGCAGGTCTCTGGCAGTCTTCACTGGTCTCTAGCAGCCTCCACTGGTCACTGACAATCTTCACCAATCTCTGGCAGTCTCCAATGATCTCTGGCAGTCTCCGTTGATCTCTAGTGGTCTCCACTGGTCTCTAGCAGTCTTGACTGGTCTCTGGTTATCTCTGGTAATCCTTAAGCTGGTCTCTGGCAGTCTCCAGGGTCTCCGGTAGTTTGTGCTGGTCTCTGGTAGTTTCCAATGGTCTCTGATGGTCTCCAGGATCTCTAGTAGACTCCACTTGTCTCCAGCAGTCTCCACTGGTCTCTGGCAATCTCCACTGATCTCCACTGATCTCTAGCAGTCTCTGCAGAGACCTGTTGAGATCACCAGAGACCGTTAGAGACTTCTAGAAACCGTGGAAACTACTAGAGACCACCAGAGACTGCCAGAGACCACTGCTGACTGCCAGAGACCAGCGAAGACTACCAGAGATCAGTGGAGACTACCAGAGACCAGTGGAGACAGTCGGAGACCACCGAAGACTGCCAGAGACCAGTGGAGACAGCCAGAGCTCAATGGGGACTGCTAGAAACAAGTGGAAACTGCCACAGACTATTGAAGAGCAGTGCAGACTGCCAGAGATACATGGAGACTAACAGAGACAACTTGCGACCAGCGCAGACCCGACTGTGAGAGATCACCAGAGACTGCCAGAGACCATTGGACACCACCAGAGACCAGCGGAAACTGTCAGAGACTGCTGGAGACTCTCAGAGAGAAGTGGATATTGCCAAAGACCAATGGAGACTGCCAGAGACTAGTGGAGACCACCAGAGACCAGTGGAAACTGTTTGAGACCAGAGGAGACTGCTTGAGACCAGCGGAGACTGTCTGAGACTGTTGCAGACTGCCAAAAACCAGTGGAGACAGCCAGAGACCAGTGCAATCTACCAGGAACCAGTGGAGACCAGTGCAGAATGCCAAAGACCAGTGAAGAGTACCAGAGACCAGTGGATACTCCCAGGGACTAGTGGAGACAGCCAGAGGCCAGCAGAGATGGCTACAGACATGTGGAGACTGCCAGAGACTAGTGGAGACAAGTAGAAACTGCCATAGTTTAGTGGCGACCAGCAGAGACCAACAGAGGCCACTTGAGAGCAGCAGACGGTCTGAGGACAACGAAAACGGAAAAAGGCCAGTGGAGACAGCCAGAGACCAGTGGAAATCATCAAGGACGAGTGGAGACCAGTGGAAACTACCAGGGAACAGTGGAGAACAGTGCAGACTTCTTGAATTTTTATGGCTACATAGCTTTAAACGGATATTTAGTTCCCTAGAAGCACAGTGGTGCTGCAGAAAATTTATTACGGCGTTCGGTTTAGCAGTTACAAGAAAAGTGGGACTTAAACTTTATGGCTTCATAGCTTTAAACGGATATTTAAGTCCCTAGAAGATCAGCGGTGATACAGAAAATTCCGTACCATGTTCGGTTTAGCATTCACAAGAAAAGTGGGACTTAAACTTTTATGGCTTCATAGCTTTAAACGGTTATTTAAGTCCCTAGAAGCTCAGTGGTGCTACAGAAAATTCCGTACCGCGTTCGGTTTAGCAGTTACAAGAAAAGTGGAACTTAAACTTTTATGGTTTCATAGCTTTAAACGGATATTTAAGTCCCTAGAAGCTCAGTGGTGCTACAGAAAATTCCGTACCGCGTTCGGTTCAGCAGTTACAAGAAAAGTGAGACTTAAACTTTTATGGTTTCATAGCTTTAAACGGATATTTAAGTCCCTAGAAGCTCAGTGGTGCTACAGAAAATTCCGTACCGCGTTCGGTTCAGCAGTTACAAGAAAAGTGAGACTTAAACTTTTATGGTTTCATAGCTTTAAACGGATATTTAAGTCCCTAGAAGCTCAGTGGTGCTACAGAAAATTCCGTACCGCGTTCGGTTCAGTAGTTACAAGAAAAGTGGGACTTAAACTTTTATGGCTTCATAGCTTTAAACGGATATTTAAGTCCCTAGAAGCTCAGTGGTGTAACAGAAAATTCCGTACAGCGTTTGGTTTAGCAGTTACAAGAAAAGTGGGACTTAAGCTTTTATGGCTTCATAGCTTTAAACGGATATTTAAGTCCCTAGAAGCTCAGTGGTGCTACAGAAAATTCCGTACCGCGTTCGGTTCAGCAGTTACAAGAAAAGTGGGACTTAAACTTTTATGGCTTCATAGCTTTAAACGGATATTTAAGTCCCTAGAAGCTCAGTGGTGTAACAGAAAATTCCGTACCGCGTTTGGTTTAGCAGTTACAAGAAAAGTGGGACTTAAACTTTTATGGCTTCATAGCTTTAAAGGGATATTTAAGTCCCTAGAAGCTCAGTGGTGCTACAGAAAATGGATCAACTATAGTAGACGGACCAAGCACGGAACCGACTCGGGAAGCCATACAAATGCAACATGTGATGCGGGGGCATTATGGTACAATAGGGGCGGGGCTCATCGCGCACTAAAGTTCACCAATTACGTGCAAGCGCGGCAAAAATAAACGCGGTAAACGCTTAACAAGATGAGTATTTTGGACATAGGCCCAGTGATTTTTGGCGACATCGATGACCAGATAGCATGGTTTCAGGGCAAAAATCTGCTGTCTCTGCAGCCAAATTGCCCAACCTGCACCACCCCTATGGTGATACAGCTGCGAGGCGATGTTCAGGACAAGCGAAGGTACATGTACACGGTACAACATAGGTATATTATATACAATGTCTTATTCAGAACTTCTGTCATAGGTGGCGGTGTCCAGTTCCTACTTGTAGAAAATCAAGGAGCCTGTGGGACGGGAGCTTTTTTGAAAAATCCAAGCTCTCTCTCCAGCAGTGGCTGGTCCTGACGCACTGGTGGTGTAGGCAGTATCCAGTGACAGATGCAGCCCAGGAGGCAAAAGTCACGGAGACCACTGCTGTCCAAGCGTATCAGTACTTCTGTGACATTTGCAGCTGGAGGCTTACCAACCGGGATTCTCCTCTGTTGCTTGGTGGCCCTGGTGTGGTGGTCCAAATAGACGAATCCCTATTTCGCCACAAACCTAAGGTAAAACAACATTATGTAGCTGAAAAATGCCAAAATAAAGCTATAATCACACGCACTTGCCTGATCTTACAGAACCACCGGGGGCGCCCACCAAGAACTGAACAGTGGGTGTTTGGTATGGTCGATACCAGCCACACACCAGCAATTGGGTATATGGAAATGGTTCCATGTCGGGATGCTAACACCCTTCTCCCAATTATTCAACAACACGTTCACCCTGGGACGATCATACACAGTGATGAGTGGGCGGCATACAACCGAGTGCAGCACCTCCCTCCTGTGGCTCACCATGGGACTGTAAACTACTCCATCACTTTTGTTGACCCTGCAATAGGTGTCCACACCCAAAATGTTGAATCTTATTGGAATCGGGTGAAAACCAAATTCAAGCGCATGAAAGGGGTGCATGAGCAGATGCTAAGCTCATATCTAGATGAGTTCATGTGGAGGGAACGTCATGGACAAACAGCATCTGCAGCCCTCCGCAGTTTGTGCAGAGATATTGCACTCCGGTACCCTGTATAAACAGTTTAGGATATTGTAACATTAATTTAATATAGCCCCACTGCTAATCCTTTGTCAGTAACTATGTACGGTGTTTTAGTAATTTACTTGTCTAGGCTAGCTGTTAATTTTCAAGATTTCCACTTTTGTATGTACTTGATACCTTTCTTGCTGCCTGCTGACTTCTGTAACCCGACACAATCCATCTGTCACCATTTTTTGTCGTGTGCCATAACGCCCCCGCATCACGTGTTGCATTTGTATGGCTTCTCGAGTCGGTTCTGCGCTTGGTCCGTCAACTATAGTTGATCGCAGAAAATTCAGTACCGCGTTCGGTTTAGCAGTTACAAGAAAAGTGGGACTTCAGCTTTTATGGCTTCATAGCTTTAAACGGATATTTAAGTCCCTAGAAGCTCAGTGGTGCTACAGAAAATTCCGTACCGCGTTCGGTTTAGCAGTTACAAGAAAAGTGGGACTTACTTTTATGGCTTTATAGCTTTAAACGGATATTTAAGTCCCTAGAAGCTCAGTGGTGCAGCAGAAAATTCCGTACCGCGTTCGATTTAGCAGTTACAAGAAAAGTGGGACTTAAACTTTTATGGCTTCATAGCTTTAAAGGGATATTCAGTCCCTAGAAGCTCAGTGGTGCTACAGAAAATTCCGTACCGCGTTCGGTTTAGAAGTTACAAGAAAAGTGGGACTTAAACTTTTATGGCTTCATAGCTTTAAACGGATATTAAGTCCCTAGAAGCTCAGTGGTGCTACAGAAAATTCCGTACCGTGTTCGGTTTAGAAGTTACAAGAAAAGTGGGACTTAAGCTTTTATGGCTTCATAGCTTTAAACGGATATTTAAGTCCATAGAAGCTCAGTGGTGCTACAGAAAATTCCGTACCGCGTTCGGTTTAGCAATTACAAAAAAAGTGGGACTTAAACTTTTATGGCTTCATAGCTTTAAACGGATATTTAAGTCCCTAGCTCAGTGGTTTTACAGAAAATTCCGTAGCGCGTTCGGTTTAGCAGTTACAAGAAAAGTGGGACTTAAACTTTTATGGCTTCATAGCTTTAAAGGGATATTTAAGTCCCTAGAAGCTCAGTGGTGCTACAGAAAATTCCGTACCGCGTTCGGTTTAGCAGTTACAAGAAAAGTGGGACTTAAACTTTTATGGCTTTATAGCTTTAAACGGATATTTAAGTCCCTAGAAGCTCAGTGGTGCATCAGAAAATTCCGTACCGCATTACGTTTAGCAGTTACGAGAAAAGTGGGACTTAAACGTTTATGGCTTCATATTTTAAACGGATATTAACCCTCTGAGCGTGGTGAGCGTATATATACGCTCTACTTTAGTCAATCGTCACCGCTGCGAGCGTATATATACGCTCATACTGGTATTCATAGTTTACCGGATGCTGACACAGCTAACAAGCTTTCGAGGAAGTCCCTACTAATCCCTACTGACGTTGGCAATGTCAGTAATCGATCTGAAGCTCCATCTACCGATCGAGAGAATCTAAGCGCTTACTTTTTGTGGTACTGTTTTTACACTGGCATCTTAGGCAAGCTTTCTAACAGCAGGAACGCAGTTAGTAGCGCTCGAAAAGCCTGTTATAGGCTTGAGGCATCAATCCAGTACCTATCTACCCCAGTAACTCACCAGCTAGAGGGCAGACATCGACGGCTCAAGAACAGGAAGAGTATGAAGGTTAGCGCTCGAGTTTAGCGTAGCCTAACGGCGCAATGACGCCCTTAGAACACAATTTAACGACAGCTTGACAGTTCCTAGCCTCCAAAGTTGCCGTTTACCAAGTAAACTAGCTAGCAGCCATAGAAAACTTTCAGTTCATGTACCTAGGTCATAATTAATTACAGCTTCCGCAGGGACAAATGATATTTAATTTCCACATCCGCGCCCTAAGGGTTAAGTCCCTTGAAGCTCAGTGGTACTACAGAAAATTCCGTATCACGTTCGGTTTAGCAGTTACAAGAAAATTGACTTAAACTTTTATGGCTTCATAGCTTTAAACGGATATTAAGTCTCTAGAAGTTCAGTGGTGCTACAGAAAATTCCGTACCGCGTTCGGTTTAGCAGTTACAAGAAAAGTGGGACTTAAACTTTTATGGCTTCATAGCTTTAAACGGATATTTAAGTCCATAGAAGCTCAGTGGTGAAACAGAAAATTCCGTACCGCGTATGGTTTAGCAGTTACAAGAAAAGTGGGACTTAAACTTTTATGGCTTCATAGCTTTAACTCATTGCACGCCGCACGCCACTTTACTGGATATTACGTAATCATTGCGCAACGCCACACGCCAGTATACTGGATATTATCGTACCGCGAACGATCGGCTCGTTAAGATGACAAAAAAGGGCAGCCCCTTCATTCATAAACCATTAGCTAACATTAAGGATGAGTAATAATGATGTAACAATAGCAAGAATAGCAGGAAAGCGCTAAAATTAAATGCTACATGCAGCTGTATGCGAGATTAAAATGGCTAGCTACACTGCAACTGAAGCGCTTGATTTAATCCTGGATAGCTCAGAAGATCTTCAATCTGGGGATGAATCTGACATCCAGGAGGACCCATTGTTTCCACTACCAAGGGTAGATGAATCTGGAGACGATTCAGAAGCGGAGGGGGAGTGTGCGGATGAAGGGGATGAGGTATCCGAGTCCGGAGATGAATCAGAAGATGCAGGTAGACTAAATAATTATTAGTATGACCATATAAACATTAGTATGAGCATATAAACAAAGTAACAGAATAGTAAGGATGCATCCTCATAAACCTGTACAGGTTCACCAGCAGTTTCTCAAGGCTGTGGAGACCGCACTGATTACAGGGCCCATACTGCTCGTAGAGGCTGTGGAGCCAGTAACAACAGTAGGTGTCGTAGCGCTCAAGAAGGCCGTGGAGGCCGTGACAGCAGTAGGAGTCGTAGTGCTCGTGGCAGCCGTGGTGCCATTGACAGCAGTAGGAGTCATAGTGCTCGTGGAGGCCGTGGTGCCAGTGACAGCAGAAGGGGTCGTAGAGACGGCAGTGATAGTTGCAGTCGTGGAGGTCGTGGTGGACGAGGACGTGGTCGTGGACGTGGTCGTGGACGTAGTGGAGTGCAGGGGGGTAATCGCAGTCACACTTCAAGTTCTGGCCAGCCACGGAATTTCACTCCAAGCACTCTCCCTTGGAAGAAAGTGGACCCTCACGTAGACCAATCGCCACGCCCACCGGTGTTCACCTCACCCACTGGACCCAACATCCCTCTGACTGCCTCCTCTGGTATTGTAGACTTCTACGACCACTTCTTTGACCAGGATTTCCTCGGCCTGATAATGGATGAGACAAACAGGTAAAAATGCGTACAGAAAGGTAGTTACATGTATGCAAAATTATGCAGTATGTTGTATGCTACAACTAACACACACAGATATAAATAATAAAGCATAATTACTAACACACACAGGTACGCAGATGAGCGCCTTCGCAAGCTTGAGGCTGACGGGAAACTGACACCCAGGTCGCGATTCGCAAAATGGAAGCCAGTGACTATCAGCGATCTCCATGGCTTCCTTGCGATTGTGATGAACATGGGGCTGATCCACCTTCCAGAATTGGAAGACTACTGGAAGACTTCCTGGACATGTGAGATCCCTTTCTTCGGACGTGTTCTCCCAAGGAATCGATTCGAAGAGATTTTTTGGATGCTCCATGTCAGCCACAGCGAGCCAGAGCAACAGGTCCTCAAGGTTGACAAAGTGCAGGCAGCACTTCGGCATCTGCTCACCAAGTTTCAGTCCAGTTACAATCCTGGCCGCAACATTGCCATAGACGAAACCATGGTTGGCTTCAGAGGGCGCTTTGCTGCTAAGCAGTACATGCCAAAGAAGCCAACGAAATGGGGTGTGAAAGCTTTCACAATGGCTGACAGCTCAAACGGATACATGCTGAACATCCTCCTCTACACCGGACGAGAAACTCTTCGAGAAGCGAGCTCAGAGTTCGCCCACTTGCCACAGCCAGCTCAGGTTGTGATGCAGGTTGCCAACCCATATCTGGACCGCGGACATCACTTCTTTACTGATAGATACTACACCAGTATCCCACTAGCCAAGGCCCTCAGTGATCACAACACCTCATTCACGGGAACGTCCAACAAAAACCGTGTTGACCTTCCAGATGACATTCGCCTGCTCAAGCGGATGAAGGGGGGTGAGATGGTGAGCTACCGTGCCGACGAGCTGCTGGCAGTTGCATGGCAGCCTGAGAAACGGACCAAGCCTGTGTTTATGGTGAGCACGGAGTCTTCGGCCGGTTGGGTAACTGTCCAACCACACAACACCCACAACCCCCTCACACAAAAGCCATCTGCTGTACATGTGTATAATCACAACATGAACGGGGTGGATAAGGCAGACCAGCACGCAGTATACTATGCGTTCGAGAGGAAAACCCGTAAATGGTGGCGGAAGGTATTCTTTTGGATGATGGAGACGGCAGTGGTCAACAGCTACATCATCTACAAAGAAATAGTGGCCAATCCTCGTTCCCACCTCGCTTACCGCCGGACAGTCCTGGAGATTCTGGCCACCAGGTGTATCACCAATGCACCTCCTCGTCCTCGTTCCGGCCGCCCAAGCAAGAGACCCCGTCTGGAAGAAGCTCCCGAAAGACTGAACCAGCATCTTCACGTCATGGGGAAGAGGGAGCAGCTGCGTGACTGCATTGTATGTAGCCTACAAATAGTGGGAGCAAGACATAGGACAGGGTATTACTGCAAAACTTGTCCTGACAGCCCAACCCTCCACCCAGACACATGCTTTGAGCGATACCACACCCGCTTTGACTACAAACTATAAACTTTGTCACTACTGGAGTGTGTGCTGTAATGCTCAGTCTTTTTACTGTACTGTACAGACTAAATATCTCCAGTTCCCACCATAATTATCTACTCTTCTGTTTGTCTCTCACTTCATACCCTTCTCACAAGCCTTACTTCACGACCTATTTAGTATTTGCTACAGCTTAGCGTCTCTATCACTTTTAGGCGTTGGAACCTCACTCGTAGTTACAAATCAAATTTTAGCCACCAAGTTCCCACGCATGTATATCGATTATAGCTACACCTCTGATGTCTCTAGCTACTAGAAAAGGTTAGTTCTGTTCAATAAGCAATCTATTATCCCCCCAAGATACATAGTGGCAAATCTTTTCGGCCAAAACTATGACCAACCCTCCAACCGCCATACTGAACTTACCGATCACGAAGGAATCCGCTGAAAACAGCTCGCTTTTAAGTGATCCCCTCTTTCCTTCTCCTTGAATGGCAAAATGAACAACTTCTTTCATCAAGCGCCGCAAAAATCTCCCGTTTCTTAGCCATGGAGAGCGAGAAAACGGCCGTCTTCGAGCACAATGCTCAACGTCCTCCATTTCCTTGAAAAATTAACGCGTGGAGTATCACGCGTGCTTACGTAATGGTGGCGTGCAATGAGTTAAACGGATATTTAAGTCCATAGAAGCTCAGTGGTGAAACAGAAAATTCCGTACCGCGTATGGTTTAGAAGTTACAAGAAAAGTGGGACTTAAACTTTTATGGCTTCATAGCTTTAAACGGATATTAAGTCCATAGAAGCTTAGTGGTGCTACAGAAAATTCCGTACCGCGTTCGGTTTAGCAGTTACTAGAAAAGTGGGACTTAAACTTTTATGGCTTCATAGCTTTAAACGGATATTAAGTCCATAGAAGCTCAGTGGTGCTACAGAAAATTCCGTACCGCGTTCGGTTTAGCAGTTACAAGAAAAGTGGGACGTAAACGTTTATGGTTTCATAGCTTTAAACGGATATTTAAGTCCCTAGAAGCTCAGTGGTAGTACAGAAAATTCCGTACCGCTGTCGGTTTAGCAGTTACAAGAAAAGTGGGACTTAAACTTTTATGGCTTCATAGCTTTAAACAGATATTTAAGTCCTTATAAGCTCAGTGGTGAAACAGAAAATTCCGTACCGCGTTCGGTTTAGCAGTTACAAGAAAAGTGGGACTTAAACTTTATGGCTTCATAGCTTTAAACGGATATTTAAGTCCCTAGAAGATCAGCGGTGATACAGAAAATTCCGTACCATGTTCGGTTTAGCATTCACAAGAAAAGTGGGACTTAAACTTTTATGGCTTCATAGCTTTAAACGGATATTTAGTCCATAGAAGTTCAGTGGTGCTCCAGAAAATTCCGTACCGCGTTCGGTTTAGCAGTTACAAGAAAAGTGGGACTTAAACGTTTATGGCTTCATAGCTTTAAACGGATATTTAAGTCCCTAGAAGCTCAGTGGTGCAGCAGAAAATTCCGTACCGCTGTCGGTTTAGCAGTTACAAGAAAAGTGGGACTTAAACTTTTATGGCTTCATAGCTTTAAACAGATATTTAAGTCCTTATAAGCTCAGTGGTGAAACAGAAAATTCCGTACCGTGTTTGATTTAGCAGTTACAAGAAAAGTGGGACTTATTTTTATGGCTTCATAGCTTTAAACGGATGTTTAAGTCCCTAAAAGCTCAGTGGTACTACAGAAAATTCCGTATCACGTTCGGTTTAGCAGTTACAAGAAAATTTAGACTTAAACTTTTATGGCTTCATAGCTTTAAACAGATATTTAAGTCCTTAGAAGCTCAGTGGTGCAGCATAAAATTCCGTACCGCGTTCGGTTTAGCAGTTACAAGAAAAGTGGGACTTAAACTTTTATGGCTTCATAGCTTTAAACGGATATTTAAGTCCCTAGAAGCTCAGTGGTGCAGCATAAAATTCCGTACCGCATTCGGTTTAGCAGTTACAAGAAAAGTGGGACTTAACTTTTATGGCTTCATAGCTTTAAACGGATATTAAGTCCCTAGAAGCTCAGTGGTACTACAGAAAATTCCGTACCGCGTTCGGTTTAGCAGTTACAAGAAAAGTGGGACTTAAACTTTTATGGCTTCATAGCTTTAAACGGATATTTAAGTCCCTAGAAGCTCAGTGGTGCTACAGATAATTCCGTACCGCGTTCGGTTTAGCAGCTACAAGAAAAGTGGGACTTAAACTTTTATGGCTTCATAGCTTTAAACGGATATTTAAGTCCATAGAAGCTCAGTGGTGCTACAGAAAATTCCGTACCGCGTTTGGTTTAGCAGTTACAAGAAAAGTGGTACTTAAATTTTTATCGCTTCATAGCTTTAAACGGATGTTTAAGTCCCTAAAAGCTCAGTGGTACTACAGAAAATTCCGTATCACGTTCGGTTTAGCAGTTACAAGAAAAGTGGGACTTAAACTTTTATGGCTTCATAGCTTTAAACGGATATTTAAGTCCCTAGAAGCTCAGTGGTGCTACAGAAAATTCCGTACCGCGTTCGGTTTAGCAGTTACAAGAAAAGTGGGACTTAAACTTTTATGGCTTCATAGCTTTAAACGGATATTTAAGTCCCTAGAAGCTCAGTGGTAGTACAGAAAATTCCGTACCGCGTTCGGTTTAGCAGTTACAAGAAAAGTGGGACTTAAACTTTAATGGCTTCATAGCTTTAAACGGATATTTAAGTCCCTAGAAGCTCAGTGGTGCTACAGAAAATTCCGTACCGCGTTCGGTTTAGCAGTTACAAGAAAAGTGGGACTTAAACTTTTATGGCTTTATAGCTTTAAACGGATATTTAAGTCCCTAGAAGCTCAGTGGTTCTACAGAAAATTCCGTACCGCGTTCGGTTTAGAAGTTACAAGAAAATTGGGACTTACTTTTATGGCTTCATAGCTTTAAACGGATATTTAAATCCATAGAAGCT
Source organism: Phakellia ventilabrum (assembly GCA_963921505.1). NCBI lineage: Eukaryota > Metazoa > Porifera > Demospongiae > Axinellida > Axinellidae > Phakellia > Phakellia ventilabrum. The sequence continues at coordinate 2,036,513 of OY997401.1, read as the reverse complement.
CAGTGGTGCTACAGAAAATTCCGTACCGCGTTCGGTTTAGCAGGTACAAGAAAAGTGGGACTTAAACTTTTATGGCTTCGTAGCTTTAAACGGATATTTAAGTCCCTAGAAGCTCAGTGGTGGTATGCAGAAAAAATTCCGTACCGCGTTCGGTTTAGCAGTTACAAGAAAAGTGGGACTTAAACTTTTATGGCTTCATAGCTTTAAACGGATATTTAAGTCCCTTAGAAGCTCAGTGGTACTACAGAAAATTCCGTATCACGTTCGGTTTAGCAGTTACAAGAAAATTTAGACTTAAACTTTTATGGCTTCATAGCTTTAAACGGATATTTAAGTCCCTAGAAGCTCAGTGGTGCTACAGAAAATTCCGTACCACGTTCGGTTTAGCAGTTACAAGAAAAGTGGGACTTAAACTTTTATGGCTTCATAGCTTTAAACGGATATTTAAGTCCCTAGAAGCTCAGTGGTGCTACAGAAAATTCCGTACCGCGTTCGGTTTAGCAGTTACAAGAAAAGTGGGACTTAAACTTTTATGGCTTTATAGCTTTAAACGGATATTTAAGTCCCTAGAAGCTCAGTGGTGCTACAGAAAATTCCGTACCGCGTTCGGTTTAGCAGTTACAAGAAAAGTGGGACTTAAATTTTTATGGCTTCATAGCTTTAAACGGATATTTAAGTCCCTAGAAGATCAGTGGTGATACAGAAAATTCCGTACCGCGTTCGGTTTAGCAGTTACAAGAAAAGTGGGACTTAAACTTTTATGGCTTCATAGCTTTAAACGGATATTTAAGTCCCATAGAAGTTCAGTGGTGAGTACAGAAAATTCCGTACCGCGTTCGGTTTAGCAGTTACAAGAAAAGTGGGACTTAAACTTTTATGGCTTCATAGCTTTAAACGGATATTTAAGTCCCTAGAAGCTCAGTGGTGCTACAGAAAATTCCGTACCGCGGTTCGGTTGCAGCACAGAAATTCCGTACCGCGTTCGGCTTTAGCAGTTACAAGAAAAGTGGGACTTAAACTTTTATGGCTTCATAGCTTTAAACGGATATTTAAGTCCCTAGAAGCTCAGTGGTACTACAGAAAATTCCGTATCACGTTCGGTTTAGCAGTTACAAGAAAATTTAGACTTAAACTTTTATGGCTTCATAGCTTTAAGCGGATATTTAAGTCCATAGAAGCTCAGTGGTGCTACAGAAAATTCCGTACCGCGTTCGGTTTAGCAGTTACAAGAAAAGTGGGACTTAAATTTTTATGGCTTCATAGCTTTAAACGGATATTTAAGTCTCTAAAAGTTCAGTGGTGGTACTGAAAATTCCGAACCACGTTCGGTTTAGTAGTTACAAGAAAAGTAGTACAAACTTTAATGCCTTCATAGCTTTAAACGGATATTTATGTCCCTAGAAGCTCAGTGGTGATTCAGAAAATTCCGTAACCCGTTCGGTTTAGCAGTTACAAGAAAAGTGGGGTATGGCTTCATAGCCTTAAACGGATACATAAGTCCATAGAAGCTCAGTGGTGCTACAGAAAATACAGTATAACGTTCGGTTTAGCAGTTACAAGAAAGTAGAACTTAAACGTTTATGGCTTCACAGCTTTAATGGGATATTTAAGTACCTAGTAGCTCAGTGGTGCTACATAAAAGTCCGTACCGCGTTCGGTTTAGCAGTTACAAGAAAAGTGGGACTTCAACTTTTATGGCTTCATAGCTTTAAACGTCCTTAGAGGCTCAGTGGCTTCGCAGAAAATTTCGTACAGCGTTCACTTTGGCAGTTACAATAAAAGTGGGACTTAAATTTTATGGCTTCATAGCTTGAAGTGGATAATGCAGTCCGCTAAAGCTAAGATGGTGCGGCAGAAAATTCCGTACCGCGTTCGGTTTGGCAGTTACACAAAAGTTGGACAAAATTTTATTGCTTCATAGCTTTAAGCGGAAGTAGAAGCTCAGTAATGCTAAAAACCCTAGAAAAGTATACATTTCTAGAAGCACGGTGGTGCTGCAAAGAATTTCGTACCGCATTTGGTTTGGCATTTATTAAAAAGTGGGAATTAAACTTTTATGGCTTCGTAACTTGCGTATATTTAAATCCCTAGAAGTTCAGTGGATCTGCAGAAAAATCCGTACTGTGTTCGGTTTAGTAACGAAAAAAATGGGACTTGAAATTTTATAGATTCAAGCGACTGGGGTATTTAGGGCTGTAAATCTGTGAAGCCATAAAAGTTTGTCCAACTCATTGTTGCTTTTATACCAAACGCTTTACCCAATTTTCTGCAGCTCTACTGATTTTGTGACCTGAACGCTGTAACTAATTTTTGAGGTATCACTATGGGTCTAGGAATTCAAATATCAGTTTAAAGCTATATATCGTCATAAACGTTTGTCCCGTTTTTAGTAACTGCTAAACCAAAAGCTGTACGAAATATTTATAATACCACTCTTAGTCTAGAGATATAAATATCCATTTAAAGCTATGAAGCCACAAAAGTTTACTTCCCACTTTATTGTAACTTCTAAACTGGAAGTGGTGAGTAATTTTCTGCAGCACTAATGTGATTCTATGGATGTAAATATCAGTTTACAGGTTTAAAGCTATTAAAAGTTCCATTTCAGATTTTTTTGTAACTGATAAATCAAAAGCTGTAAAAAAATTCTGGTGCCCCACTGTGCTTCTTGCAATTAAAATATTCGTTTAAAGCTATATAGCCATAAGTGTTCAAGTCTCAATTTTTGTAACTGTTAAACAAACGCGGTACGCAATTTTTTTTGCAGATCTATTGTGACTCGAGGTATGAATGCGTTTACTTCAAATGTCATCTTATAATTGCCTTCTAGCTGATGGTAGCTTAAAATTATGTAGGTGCTCATGCTTTCTATGCATACAATATATTTTCTCTACAGCCTTTCATCAAGACCATTTTCACAATTTTCCGATGGATCTCAGTAATGGAAGACTATTTTGATTCCTACAAGTACAGCGGTTCTGAGAAGATATTGGCGTCAAGAAACAGTACTCAGAACATATATTTACAAATTATTTTGTAAAAAGTATCCTAATTATCAAAAATAGGTATTATATTCAATTAAAGATTAAAATGATTCAACGCTTGTAAAATAAATATTTTTTACTTGTAATGAAAGTTTATATAGACAAAAGTTTCAATATCGTGCTTTTTGTCGCATTCACCCTTATAATCAATAAAGGTACAAAAGATTAGCTAATCAGTGGTTTATAGGCAGAAATACTTTATACAATCCAATGTTCAAAGAGTAATTAAGCTATTATTTTGACAAAAGTTACAATTCCTTTGAGATTAAAGCAATTTCGATAAATATTTTTATGGTAAAGCGATTAAATTTTTTGTTGCTAACTTATTACAAGAGTCGTGAGAACTACTAAGCTATTTAATCGTAATTGCTTCGTTCAAGCTATAAAATCATGAAATTGTTTTTTGTTTACAGGGTAGTTACCTTTAAGAAGTATCCTATAACATATAGAAAACACCTACGAAGTACCTTTTTAAGCTTAGAATCAATAAAGTTCTATCACAATTCTCTTTGGAGCTAAACGGAATGCGTTACATCCATATTTGAAATTCTATCTATCGCAATTAAACCAAAGGTTTTGATGGCATCAATAAACACAATTTTTGACCGCATTAATGTGCTTTCTCAATTGTAAATAATACAATTTTAGACATCACTACGGCGTTTCTAGGAATATTTTTACCCTTTATGTAAAACCAGTAAAGTTCAGATCACGCATTTTTTTTACAGCAAACAATCTTTATACGGTATAGAATTTGTACCATTACTGCGCTTCTGAAATCAATTTAGCTACAAAGGAATAAAAGTTTCTCCTTCATTTACGCTGCTTCTAAACCAACTAAGTCATTGGATTTTTACATCATTATTGCGTATTTGGAGATCAATTTAACAGATTTAAAGAATAAATCCTACTTTTTTTGTAACTGCCAAACCGAACGCGATACTGAATTTTCTGCAGCAACACTGAGATTCTATGGATGTAATAAACCGCTTAAAGCTATGGATTCATAAAAGTGCCACTTTTTTGTTATTGACAAAACGACCGCGGTATGGAATTTGCTTTAGAAACTCTGATTTTACGAATGTATAGATCCGTTTAAACGCTTTTAAGACAAACTTTCACTCACTTTTTGTAACTGCCAAACCGAACGAGTTAAAGTCCCTTTTTTTTATAACTGCAAAACAGAACGCAGTACGGAATTTTCTGCGGTACCACTCAACTGCTAGAAATGTTAATATTCGTTTGAAACCATGAAATCATAAAAGTTCAAGTGCCATTTTTTGTAGCTTCTAAACCGAACGAGATACGGAATTTCATGTAGCACAACTGATCTTCTAGGGACTTAAATATTTGTTTCATTCTATGAGGCCATAAAAGTTTGTCACTTTTTTATAACTGCCAAACCGAAGTAGGTACTGAAGTAGGTACTGAATTTTCAGCATCACCACTGAGCTTCTTGGGAAGTAAACATCTGTTTAAAGCTATGAAGCCACGAAGTTCAAGTGCTACTTTTTTGTAGCTGCTAAACTAAACGAGGGACGGAATTTTCTGCATCTCCACCGTCCTTCTAGGCATGTGTATATCTGCTATAAAGCTATAAAAGTTTTGTCTCCACTTTCTTTGTAACTGCCAAAGCGAACGCGGTACGGAATTTTCTGTTGCACCACTGTGTTTCTAGGGATGTGTATATCAGTTTGAAGCTATGAAGACTTAAAAGTTTTAGTCCTATTTTACTGTAACTGTCAAATCGAACGCTGTACGGAATTTTCTGCATCACCACTATGTTTCTAGGCATGTTTAAAGCTATGAAGCTATAAAGGGTTAAATCCTACTTTTTGTAACTGCCAAACCGAACGAGTTATGGAATTTTCTGCAGACCTACTATAGTTCTAGGCATGTGTACATCCGTTTAAATCTATGAAGCCGTAAAAGTTTGTCCCCATTTTTTGCAACTACCAAACCTAACGCTGTACGGCATTTTGTGCATCTCCACGGTGCTTATTGGCATGTGTATATCCGCGTAAAGCTGTGAATCCATAAAAGTTTTTAATTCCAACTTTTTTTGTAACTGCAAACCGAACTCGGTTAGGAAATTTCTGCATAACCACTGTGGTTCAAATGATGAGTATGTCCGTTTAAAGCTATGAAGCCATAAAAGTTTCTCACTTTTTGTAACTTCCAATCCGAAAGCGGCACGGAATTACTGTAGCACTACTATGTTTCAATGCAAGTAAATATCCGTTTAAAGCTTTGAAGCGATAAAGGTTTAATATTCACTTTTTTGTAACGGCCAAACTGAACGCGGTACTGAATTTCTGCAGCATCACTGTGCTTCTAGGCTTGTTTAAAGCTATGAAGCCATAAAAGTTTAAGTCCAACTTTTTTGTAACTGCCAAACCGAACACTGTAGGGAATTTTCTGCAACTCTACCGTGCTTATAGGCTAGTGCATATCCGTTTAAAACTATGAAGCCACAAAAGTTTGTCACTTTTTTGTAACCACCAAACTCCAATATGCTTCTAGGCATGTATATATGCGTTTAAAGCTATGAAGCGATAAAGTTTTAATACTCACTTTTTTGTAGCGTCCAAACCGAACGCGGTATGGAATTTTCTTTACCAACACTGTGGTTCTAGGTATTTGTATATCCGCTTAAAGCTATGAAGCCGTAAAAGTTTAAATCCTATTTTTTGTAACTGCCAAACCGAACGCCGTACGGAATTTTCTGCATCTCCAATATGCTTCTAGGCATGTATTTATCCGTTAAAAGCTATGAAGCGATAAAGGTTTAATACATTTTTTCTAACGCTCAAACCGAACGCGGTATGGAATTTTCTTTACCAACACTGTGGTTCTAGGTATTTGTATATCCGCTTAAAGCTATGAAGCCGTAAAAGTTTAAATCCTATTTTTTGTAACTGCCAAACCGAACGCCGTACGGAATTTTCTGCCGCTCCAATATGCTTCTAGGCATGTATATATCCGCTTAAAGCTATGAAGCGATAAAGGTTTAATACTTTTAGTAACGTGCAAACCGAACGCGGTATGGAATTTTCTGCACCAACACTGTGGTTCTAGGTATGTATATATCCGTTTAAAGCCCTGAAGCCGTAATAGTTTAAATCCCTTTTTTTTTTGTAACTGCCAAACCGAACACCGTACGAAATTTTCTGCAGCTCCAATATGCTTCTAGGCATGTATATATCCGTTTAAAGCTATGAACCGATAAAAGTTTAATACCCACTTTTTTGTTACGTCCAAACCGAACTCGGTATGTAATTTTCTGCACCAACACTGTAGTTCTAGGTATGTGTATATCCGTTTAAAACTATGAAGCCGTTAAAGTTTAAATCACATTTTTTGTAACTGACAAACCGAACGCGGTACGGAATTTTCTGCAGTAGCACTATGCTTCTTGGCATGTATATATCCGTTTAAATCATTGAAGCGATAATGGTTTAATACCTATTTTTTTTTGTAACGGTCAAAATGAACGCGGTATGGAATTTTCTACACAAACACTGTGGTTCTAGGTTTGTGTGTATCCGTTTAAAGTTATGAAGCCGTAAAAGTTTAAATTCCATTTTTTTTGTAACTGCGAAACTAAACGCGGAATAGAAATTTCTGCAGCCCCAATATGCATCTAAGCATGTATATAACCGTTTAAAGCCATGAAGCGTTAAAGGTTTTAATACCAACTTTTTGTAACAGCCAAACTTAATGTTGTAATGAATTTTCTGCATAACCACTGTGGTTCTAGGCATGTGTATATCCTTTGAAGCCTTAAAAGTTTATGTCCCACTTTTTTGTAACTACGAAATCGAACGCCGTACGGAATTTTCTGCACGACCACTATGCTTCTAGGCATGTATATATCCGTTTAAAGCTATGGAGCGATAAAGCTTTAGTACCCACTTTTTTTGAAAAGGCCAAACTGAAGGCGGTATGCAATTTTCTGGACAACCACTGTGGTTTAAGGTATGTGTATATCCGTTTAAAGCTATGAAGCCGTAAAAGTTTAAGTACAACTTTTTTGGTACCTGACAAACCAAACGCGGTAAGGAATTTTCTGCAGCACGACCGTCCTTCTAGGCATGTGTATATCCGTTTAAAGCTATGAAGCCATAAAAGTTTACGTCCCACTTTTTGCAACTGCCAAATCGAACATTGTACGGAATTTTATGCAGCACCACCGTGTTTTTATTGATGTGTATATCCGCTTAAAGGTGTGAAGCCATAAAAGTTTAAGTCCCACTTTTTTTGTAACTGCCAAACCGAACGCGGTACGGAATTTTCTGCAGCACCACCATCCTTCTAGGCATGTGTATATCCGTTTAAAGCTGTGAAGCCCTAAAAGTTTACGTCCCACTTTTTGCAACTGCCAAATCGAACATTGTACGGAATTTTAAGCAGCACCACCGTGTTTTTATTGATGTGTATATCCGTTTAAAGCTGTGAAGCCATAAAAGTTTTCCCCACTTTTTTGTAACTGCCTACGCGAACAAAGTACAGAATTTAATGCAGCTCCACCGTGTTTTTAGTGATGTGTATATCCGCTTTAAGCTGTGAAGCCATAAAAGTTTTCCCCAGTTTTTTGTAACTGCCTACCCGAACACAGTTCGGAATTTTATGCACAACCATCGTGTTTTTAGTGATGTGTATATCCGCTTAAAGCTATGAAGCCATAAAAGTTTTAGTCCCACTTTTTTTGTAACTGCCAAACCGAACGCGGCACGGCATTTTCTGCAGCACCACCGTGCTTCTAGGAATGTGTATATCTGTTTAAAGCTGTGAAGCCATAAAAGTTTTAGTCCCACTTTTTGTAACTGCCAATCCGAAATCGGTACGGAATTTTCTGCAGCACCACTGTGCTTGTAGCATGTATATATCCATTTAAAGCTATAAAGCCATAAAAGTTTAAGTCCCACTTTTCAGTAACCGCCAAACCGAACGCGTTACGGAATTTACGGTAGCACCACTGTGCTTCTAGGCATGTATATATCCGTTTAAAGCTATGAAGCCATAAAAGTTTGTCCCACATTTTTTGTTTCTGCCAAACCTAACGTGGTACGGAATTTTCTGCATTACTACCGTAATTTCAGGGATGTAAATATCCGTTCAAAGGTATGAATCCATAAAAGTTCAAGTCCCAGTTTTTTGTAACTGCCAAACCGAACGCGGTACGGAATTTTCTGCAACACCACTGAGCTTCTAGGGATGTAAATATCCGCTTAAAGCTGTGAAGCCATAAAAGTTCATGTGCCACTTTTCTGTAGCTGCTAAACTTAACGCAGTACGGAATTTTCTGCAGAACCACTGAGCTTCTAGGCATTTGTATAACCATTTAAAGCTATGAAACCATAGAAGTTTAAGTCCCACTTTTTTTGTAACTGCCAAACCGATCGCGGTACAGAATTTTCTGCAGCACCACCGTGCTTCTAGGCATGTATATATCCGTTGAAAGCTATGAAGCCATAAAAGTTTAACTCATTGCACGCTATAATTACGTCATACGCGTGATGCGTCCTCGCGAATTTTCCAGCTCAAAATGGCGTACTAATAAAACCAGTGTAGTGCTAGGCGTTTCTTCACTTACCAGCCGACGGAGACAACGGATTCTTTGCTGATTTTGTTCGAAGACTATCTGCTACAGCCATCCAAGGCAAAAAGGAAGCCGGATTGGAACGATGCAAGCTGTTCAGGATCGATTTCTCGGTACACGGTAAGTTTCGATACGGCACTACTGTAAACACAGTTTTCGTGCCCTGGTAGCGAAGGATGATGATCCTACTGAGTGTCTAACTCACTGTCCAGAAGCAAGATCCTCGTAACTGCCACTGAGGGTGACTGCAGAGCCCGATTAACTGTGTAGTACTGTAGGTATACGTAACTAGTTATCGTATATCAATTTCTATTTGCCGTGTACATCCGTTATTTTATAAATTTTTGCCTACTTTCGGTACAGTTACATCATAAGGGTGTGGCTATGCCTTTATGGAACGGTAATGGGGAGTTTCCCTTCGCGTAGAGCCGCTGATTGGTGTGTATGTACTATGAGCCTATATATAGGCGCTTCGCATAGACTAATTGGAACGCGTGCGCCTATATATAGGCGCGTCGCGTGCAATGAGTTAAGTCCCACTTTTTTGTACCTGCCAAACCAAACTCAGTACGGAATTTTCTGCAGTACCACTGAGCTTCTAGGAATGTAAATATCCGTTTAAAGCTATGAAGCCATAAAAGTTCAAGTGCCACTTTTTGTAGCTTCTAAATTGATCGCGGTACGGAATTTTCTGCAGCACCACTGAGCTTCTATGGATATAAATATCCGTTTAAAGCTATGAAGCCATAAAAGTTCATGTTCCACTTTTTGTAGCTGCTAAACCGAATGCGGTACGGAATTTTCTGTAGCACCACTGAGCGTCTAGGGATGTAAATATCCATTTAAAGCTGTGAAGCCATAAAAGTTCAAGTGCCACTTTTTTGTAGCTGCTAAACTGAACGCTGTACGGAATTTTCTGCAGAACCACTGAGCTTCTAGTCATGTGTATAACCGTTTAAAGCTATGAAGCCATAAAAGTTTAGGTCCCACTTTTTTTGTAACTGCCAAACAGATCGCGGAATGGAATGTTTTGTAGCACCACTGAGCTTCTAGGGATGTAAATATCCGTTTAAAGCTATGAAGCCATAAAAGTTTATGTTCCACTTTTTGTAGCTGCTAAACCGAATGCGGTACGGAATTTTCTGTAGCACCACTGAGCTTCTAGGGATGTAAATATTCGTTTAAAGCTATGAAGCCATAAAAGCTTAAGTCGTACTTTTCAAAATGAACACGGTACGGAATTTTCTGCAGCACCACTGTGCTTCTAGGCATGTGTATATCCGTTTAAAGCAATGAAGCCATAAAAGTTTAAGTCGCACTTTTCAAACTGAACACGGTACGGAATTTTCTGCAGCACCACTGTGCTTCTAGGCATGTGTATATCTGTTTAAAGCTATGAAGCCATAAAAGTTTAAGTCCCACTTTTTGTAACTGCCAAACCGAACTCGGTACGGAATTTTCTGCATCACCACTGTGCTTTTTGGATGTGAATATCCGTTTTAAGCTATGAAGCCATAAACGTTCAAGTGCCACTTTTTTTGTAACTGCTAAACCAAACAGTTTGGAATTCTCTGCAGCACCACTGTGCTTCTAGGGATGTAAATATGCATTTAACCCTTTGGAACTCAAATAAAGAAAAAATTCTGGAAAATTTCTGGGGGGAAAAATTCTGAAGGTAAAATTCTGAAGGTAAAAGTGTGGTAGGGTCTAGATTCGAACCTGGTACTCTGGATCCATAGACAGAACACTTAACCAACAGACCACAATGCTCTGTACAGCCTTAGTGCTTATAAAAGCCTCTATACTCATGTTGTTTAAGAGCGCCATTTGGCGCTCAAAGAAGCCAAAGGGTTAAAGCTATGAAGCCATAAAAGTTCTAGTCCCACTATGATGCTATAGAATTTTCTGCAGCACCACTGCTATAGCTGCTGTGGCTGCCTTTTGTACTACAGGAAAACCATTACACTTGTGGGTTTGGCTCCAAGGAAGGATATTCATTTCTAGATTGGCTCATTACAATGCAATGAATACCTAACAGAAAGTGGTGAACAGCTGGTAAGCACTACAATTACTGTGAAGGCGGTGCCGCAACGTACACATAATTTTTATGAATTTTATACCATTGACCTTACTCATCAATCACACTGTCTGCACACGCTTGCTGTTTGCTCATGTGCTCACCGCAGGATAGTGAAGCTTCCAGTTGTAGAAGGCAGTTTTTCCTGGTAAGTGCTGTAGTCTCTGTTGGTACACTACTTTGGCTTGGGTACCAATGGCAGAGTTGAAACGTTATATCAATAGGCCTCAGCTGAATCCAGTTAAATCTCCTCTGGGAGACCTGCTACTCTTTGTCACTGACAATCCCTCTCTGTGGCACCTACTACCCTTCTCTGTATCGCATTTGTGCCTGACCTCCCTCTCCACTAGGATGCCTGCTACCTTCTCTCCCATTGGAACTCATGGCCTGCCTCTTTAGGGCATCTGCAATGTTTATTTCAGGGGATAAATTCTATTCCCCCAAATTTGACAGTATACTACGCAACTGCATGGCATTGTGGGCGAGCCTGAGCGAGTACACAGTATACATGCATGGAGTTACTGCAATGACATGACCTTAGATTGTGATTACTAATGGTCAGATGCCATACATAGTCATAATTATAAATTTAATCACAAATGGTATGAGGGTCCCCAAGACCAGTTCCAGGTGAAGAGTGGCAGGCAAATGATTCTGCGAGTAGAGGACAGTCCAAACCCGACATTTGATTTCAGGATGCAGGTACACCTGTGGTATGTGCTACAGTGCATGCTCGGGAGAAAGAAATGCAATGTTACATAACAGCAAAAACATGATTGTAGCAACAAGTACATTGGTGTATGCTTGGCAAAACCACTTGTAATTCAAATTACATCCATAAACTTACGTGATGAAGAAAGTCTGAGAAGTCCTGGCAGATATTTGGCACCATCAGATTTATCACATATGTTCATGTTGGTTACACATTAGTGTAACGTTCATCACACGATCAACTGAACGTGTTATAGTGCAATGAATCATCAGTTGGTGCATACTACACCTGTATGTGGTGCATGAGTGGAGCAAATAACATGCTGTGGGACCTATGAGGTTAGTACTATTGTGTACATGTACAAACGTGTGTGTGCTTCGAATATTGCTAGGTATACTTACGTGTGTAAAGCTGTACATCAGAATGTGCAGTCAATGTTTGAAGTAGTGGTACATCAGCTTGTGAGAGATCAAGTAGGAGAATAGCTACCAATACAGGAGCATAAGGAGAGGAATGAAGATGGGAACGTGGTTGAGGGCATGGAGAGTATATTGTTGTTTACGTAGTGTCCATCTGGGGAAGGGAGGGTGAATCGGGAGGCAATGGCATAGTCATCTGCAGTTGTTTCAATCGGCTGTCTTCTATCTGTCGTTCCTGTAAGCGCTGACTTTTGGCTAGGTGTGCCACCCGCTGGAAAAGAAATGGGGGGTCAAACAGCAGGTTCAGTCAAGCGACGAACACGGGAGCAGGCAACAAATGTCAATCCAGACGAGAACTCCTTTCCAACATCAATTACCACCTTGTCTAGAGTGAGACCTTGCAGGCGTGAGTACTGGGCACCTGATGCAGACCAAGTGCGGCGGATAGGGATGATGGGAACAGTGCCGTCAGTGAGAGTGGGTCCAGAGTAGCAGTCAAAACGTACCATGATGGCAGTCGGTAGATTGGGTCGACCTCCACTGCGGTAGCAGATAGCAACAACAGTCCCCATTGCACCAATCCGACGTCCACCCAGAGGTTGGTGGTGTGGTGAGCATCACACGGGCACCGTAAGGCAGATGACTGGTTGTAGTCCTGCTGCATCATCAGGGGAAGCCTTGGATGCATTTGGTCCCGTGTGGATAGCTTTGATGGTAGCAATCGGCTGGCCATTGACCAAGTCTGGCAACATTATGCCCCACAACGGCTTCGACAGTGGGATGGAGAAACATTTGGCGAAAGCGCTTGTCGACTTGCCCAAGAATCTTTCTCCCCACCATTGACATTTCGTCAATGATGATGAGGTACTTCATGCTGGCTAGAGACTGCTGCAACTGGTGAAGTCGCTCTCCCTCGAGGTCTTTGTAGTCAGCCTTGGTGGGAAGGCTTAGGAGGGAATGCAGGGTGTAGCCATCGACATTGAAGGCTGCCACAAACACTCGGTCCTGCAGAAGTCTGAGGCAGTGAATGAGATAGGACTTGCCAGTCCCTGAGACAATCATTCTGAGTGGTGGCGAATCCTCAGACTCCAGACGTTGACGCACAATGGTGTAGGCAAGAAGCTGTTTCCCTTGTAGCTGCTGCGGGTCAGCAGTGGTTGTGAAGGTATGCTGTGCAGCAGACTGCCCGTTGTTGTGAAATGAAGGATGGCACTTCCTCCAGGTTGGGGTACACACGAGCTGCATCCGTCCAATTAGTTTCTTGCTGTTAGTCAGTGTCTGGCTGAAGCTCAGAACTGCGTTGGCAGACCAACATCCATTCCTCAGTTGCTCGAGGAGGAGATTGGCTTTGTTGTTCATCTTGTTCCTGAAAGAAAAAATAGCTTGTTAATGTGATATGCATAAAATATTCATGCCACCGTACACCCTTGTTAGAGGCTTTTTTATTTAAGCACATTATTATCAAATAGTGAAATAAAATTACAACCCTAATCGGTTTAAGGTCAT